>JABBWD010000075.1:0-189093 GCA_016628565.1 Suillus placidus
GAGCGGCATCAATCCACTAATGATGCTAACGGTCCAATGACCGGTAAGCAGTGGAAAGGCTCACTTAAGTTCAATCCGGGAACCAACAAAATGATGAAAAACGTCGACGCAGCATGTTGCAGTCTTCTTACTACTGGTAAGGATAGTTGTTACTTGCGCCGTCTCTGATTCTGACATCTCCTGCTTAACTTTTACAGAGACTTAGAGCGATTTTGTTGTTGTACTACATTGATAGTTACTGTAATTGTGCTTGGTCGTGTACTTGTACTACATATATATTATCGTATATCATGAGTGGGCGCTATATTGTGTGCATCGGATCGTAAGTGGGCAATGAGTGGGCAATGAGTGGGCGATCATCGGGCGATCTATTTAATCTGATGATAAAACTTGAAGTTTTATCTTCACATTTCATCATCAGGGGGTATTTCAAATTTTGACACCCGTCTAAGTGGCGGTCTAAACTTCATACAGTAGCAGGTATTCAGTCACGTGTGATGCTTGAAGTTTTTTCGAGTATTAAACATGAAGTTTTATTTTGAAGTTTAGGCAAGCATTAAATATACATTTATATTTTTTATTGTCGTTGACATTCGGCCGGCAACAAAATATTTGCTAATGCTTTATGTTTCGCGTGTCGCACAAGATCTAATTAATATTTGAAAATTCAATTCTGCTTAGACGACAACCTAAATTTTAAGTATTATCTTGTCATTTCGCACGACATTCAAACCTGTCTTAAATATCACAAACCCCGATGTGTCAGTGGCTTCTGCATAATCTACGTTCGGACACAGCGAAATATCAATTCTTTTGCCACAATTTATGGTCTACACTTTGGTGAATGTGTCACCTACTGACTGATGTAGTTTTTGTAGCAACATGATAACCTGTATTGCCCAGTACACTGACTTTACAAAGTTGATGCTCCATTTTGAGCCACATTTCGGTAAGAATCCATTCATATGTGAAACATTGCTCCGTGAGATTGGTCAAAAAAATTCCATGCCTACTAGATGTATCTATAGACCTAACTACAGAATCACAAGGTTGATCAAACATTAATTTAATGAGTTATGGCCGAGTGTGTCAAGGAATGATGGTGTGTCAACGAGTGGTTGTACACTGTATACATGGTGGCTGACGCTATTGACAAATGTTTTCTTCCAGCCGCTAGTGAGAGTGTGAGGGGAATTAAAGTTGGGCTGGGTTCGAAAATTGCTGGTGCATGTGACTCGCAGTGATCTACCTCACTCGCAGATTGCCCCTCCACACTCGAACAAGCGGTGGGAAGGAGCCTGGTTACGAGTCTACTTTGAGTCTACTCGGACTTGGGGAAACACTTAAGCGCCCAGGTAAATATATATGTAACCCAATTTGTTTCCAACAATCACTGCACATTCCCTCATGATTGATATCCACGGCGAAACCGCGCACTGGAATACTCTGAATTTCGTTACTCTCGTTCACGAGGACAGCTTACTGGCATAGTATGCATCAGATTACAGGCGTAAGAACCGCCACACATCTACTCTGCATCTATTAGTATAAAGTCTTTTGCAAGCGAGAAAGCAACCACTCATCGATGCATCCCTCGTACTGGAGTCTTCTGTCCACGCAAAAGTCGTTTGCTACACTTAGGTCCTCTCCAGAGCAAGTGATAGCATATTTACCGTCTAGTATGTAATTCAATTCGAATATGTGACACTTTCATCGTGATTTACCCACAGACAGTGCACATTCAAGTTCTGGCAGATGATCGTCTTGGTCCAGCGTTCATGGGATACCTGATAAAGGAAGCGAAGTATCGCAGTCTCCTGTTGCGCTCATCTTTAAGCACGATGAACCCTGCCACGAGCTAATGCGTAGACATTCGACTTCGGAGCCTGCACACCCTCAATCACGAGTTTCCCTCCAGTACCTACTTGAAGAGTGTTCCATACTCACTTCCCGGCATCTATCTGACAACCTGTCAAAAGTGTTACTTCTCTCTTCTAGTCCACTGTATTCCAGGACCGTAGTAGTCCTTCAACACCGTAGCCACCCTTCGTCAATTGGTCATATCCATCTTTAACCAAACAGTCTACAAGGATGGTCTAGAGTAATGATATTCAGCATTTTCTGAGGCGAGCATCTTCGCAGCACTTGGTATTGCTGCAACGCCACCTTTGCCTGTGACTGCTGAATTCTCTTGCTGACAGACGGCTTTCTGAATGTACTCGAGTCTTTCTTTCTCTAGCAAGTTTCATTCAAGCTCGAGCCGGACGTCCTAACGCTTCTCATCTAGAACAATCCGACACCGCGAATGTGCACCATTCTGGCTCAAGTCCAGTTCGGACAAGGGTCCTTGTCATGGATATAATAGTGAGAGGGTACATCTTGACCGTAACACCACATTGATGTCTATTTCTGCTTGCGAACTCGTTTGGCACTTGGAAGAAAAGGGGACCTTTGATCTCTGTTTTCAAGACTACTCAGACAATCGTCCCTTAGACACTTGCAGAGGTTCCCCAAAGGTTTTTTGTCAGGTAACACAGATTTGGTGCGACCGAGACTCCCTGAATTATTTGTGAACTAACCTCGAGCCGTTGATGACAAGACACCTCATACACTCCAGTACTAGTGTCAGCGAGACCCTCCTCATTCTCGTCGACTTTGCCAGGTACCCTTTAATAGGCTCTTGTGCCCTGTAGCTTCGAGCCAGAACATCCGTTCTTTAGTACATTCGTGGACGAAATGGCATCCTGTAGTCAAGAGAACCCGATCCATCATTGTGTCATTGCTGGCCACCATCGGTCCATCATGTCAACTTTACTTTCGAGCTCGCAAAGCTCCGAGAGGCCATAGTTGACAAATCGAAATTCGTTGGACTCATCAAGGTCCCCACCCTTACATCGCCGATCGCACGCACGAATGAACTATTTAGCTGGACTGTGGCACACTGGGCCTGTCGTACTTCCTGGTGTCATGACAGAATCAACGTCACTGGCCTCATTCCTGCTCTGAGGCCATTCTCGCGAAAGGAACAACTCTAGGCCGTCTGAAAGTTATCGCCCCCTGGACATTTTACCGAGCTCCAGCTTGCGCAAGAGAAGCTTGATCATCGTCACTGCCCGTTCCTTCATCGAATGGGGGCGGGGGAGTAGTACCACCCAACTGGTTTAGTCTGTGAGTGATCTAATTTCTACATTATATTTCTCAAACACGATCATATTCAGCACCATTCGGACGTAAGGCTGATCGGCTCAACAAGTACAGTGCGACCTGCGGAAGTCTTCAGCTGGGCAGGACTACATAAACTGAGTTCCTGTGCAACACCATACTCTCATGGACTCTGACTACGTCTTGCAATGTCATATCTTCTGCAGCCATCCCGGATCTCGTAGACCAGGCTAACTGGCAGCCCGAAGAGTATTCTGTGTTGCCCTTGAACATCTGGTTTGCGAAGTTGATAGTCTGAGCTGGTATGGCATGCTGACTATGAGAGATGGAATGCGTGCACATTTAACTTCGAATTCATTATGACTGCTTTGCGTTTGCCTAATCTCGCCACAAACTCTGAAGGAGACGTTAACGTTGACTTGTGATAAAAAAAATTGAGATCAACATGCCCAGCTGAAATCTAGACTCCCACGGAAATGTGCTTTTACGTCGAAGCCTGTGGCAACCAGTGCCCGCAACGGTGGCGTCTAACTAGCACCAAGGCTAGCTTTGTTAATCCACCTGGCAAGATACGATGTCGCATCATACTAGGTGAGATTCTAAGGCTGATGGGCCGCAATTCCCAAATTTAATTGAGGTGTTTAGTCCTCCTCCTGCATACCAGCAACATGCTTCAATGCCACAAGCATTCCGTCCTGACCATCCTCACTCCACTGCACCAGGACACACACATAAAGGTCACTCGCATGGCCATGGACATGTACACCAGCCCTCGATCGTGGTACCAACGCGCCCTGTTTCTCAGATCGTGGAGGCCTCCATTCTTCACACATCTCTGAGACAGTGCTCAATAGAGGCAACTAGCATTCATTCTAGGCATGATGTGTATAGCACGAAAGCATGAGCGATTGTTGATACTCGTCTTTAGGTACAATGAAACCGATTATCTCCTTCCAAGAGGAAGCCGTCGACGAAACGATGGCCCGGGATGTTGCTTCCTCACAATTATCGGAGCTGTCTTCATTGTTGCGGTGTTTTATATCGTCCAATTTGTCTCGTCTACGCCCATCGATGAGATTGCTTGGACCAATCTTGAATCTCATTCCTGCACCACTTATGCAACAAGGGAATATGTCGCAGAACTCAACGTCTCCCCTTGGAACCGTCAGTGGACGAAGATCTGCATGGGTACTCCGGTGGTTGTCCATGGCCAGCCTTACTTGCCATCCAGATGCGAATATGTTGGTTGACGTTTCTCGTTAGTCCTCATAACAGCGTCTGACTTGGTATAGCGCTCAGGCACGGTAATTGGACATTTCGCCATCAAATATGAAGAACCAGACTGTGTCACCTACTGGAGTAGATATAGGAATCGGGTAAGCTAAAAGTCCCACTTTGCACTAAAACTCACCACTCTACCTCATAGGGATGTACCGCTAAAGGCTCGAAGAAGAGGGTGAGGGGCAGATGCACTGTTCTCTGGGACTTGATTTGATATTATCATAGCACATTGAGCAACATCTCATGAACGTGCCGGTCCACGCAGACTATAAGGAATTCTGTGCGACAACGCCTGCTCGTTTCCTGAACCAAGAATTTTCTGGTGCAGACTCGTGCGTGAAGAGTGTACGTGCATTCGAGCCATCTCTCCTGAATTTTATCTGACATATGTCTAGATCTGGGGTGTCTATGGGCAATGGTTCATTGACGACCCTAGTTGTTGAAGCGAGTGAACATCATGGTTTCTTTTACTCAGTAATGATCACTTTGACCTCCATTTCTTTTCCTAGCACTCGTGTACTATTTACTGATGTAAAATATGTTTTGTGTGCCTACCCCTGCGGCCTGTTGCACATTTAGAACGGAGACCAAACAGCATCAATTCTTGGGAAGTCTCTTCTAGTCTCCCAGGTATCGTTCAGTCATCACGCAGCAAGATGACAGTATTGATGATCATGGGACAGTGCAGGAGGTAGAGTATAAAAACTTGTACATAAGAGCTGGAAACGTGAAATCGAGTACGATCGCCTAGTCGACAACGAGAAGATCTCGAGACCATTGCAGTAGCTAGACACCTATATGAACAAATACGATTTGTTGTTCCAGGGAAATCTTCTTCCGCAATGTCTTTATAGCTTTGTGCAGCGCTACAGCAGCCCGTGTGCAGTCCAATCTCCCTGAATCATCAACCAGGTTGCCGTAAAACGCAGACACAACCTGGCGTGCAACCTTGTCGTCGACAGACCACATAGAACCTATCACACTGCGAAATCCGGAGAATTGCATGGCTGCAGCGAGATGGATCGCCTCATCAGGGCTTGTCTTATCACCCACAGTAGTGTGGCAAGCCGACAAAAATGCAAACTCTGAATTCTCCCAGCGAGATCGGATGATCTCCCTTATCGTCAAAGGTCCGTCACGCATGGCAAAGGAAGACTCAAATGGTTGGTGTCGATTCGGCACCCCGTGGCAAGCCAGATGAAGCCATTGAGTCTGGCTCAATGCCTCGAATGCTCCCTGTACTGTGGCGTGGCTGTCCGCAAGCGATGTGAAAGATACAACAGGCGCAACATGCTGAGCGACGACCGCTAGCTCGGGGGCGACACATTCAAGTTCCCTCCCTGTATCCGGATTGCCTTGACCAATGGCAACAAAATGCTGCGAGGACGCATCTCGAGAAACCTGCTGTCTCGCACGAATGAGAGTCGCCAAAGTGGGGGTGTAGGAGGAGATGTAAATGTGAGACAAATTATCTCTCTTCTTCTCGTAGGGTCCTGCTGCATGGAGAGGAAGCAGCGTGAACTCAGCTGTGGGACACCACCAAATACGCGAACCAGGGCGAACATTCGACTCCCTAAGAGCTTGGACCACGGGGTCAACGATATCATTCCAAAGCTTGCGGAGGATGCTAGCAAGTTTGTGTAGATGATTGGAAGAACCAAAATTTTCCACGAGTGACTGAAACTCGGAGGATAAGTCAGACAGTTCAGCTCGTGTAATATCAAGTGGAACGTGGACCGGATCTTCCTCGCTATGGATAATCAACGCGTCACAGCCATACTGGCTTGCATTGACAATGATGATTGGACCATCTCCTGCCGCCTTCTGTAGGTCGGAGAACAAGGGAGGCAGGAGAAAACGGGAAAAGTCCGGCATCACGCGGATGCGTGAAATGACATCCTCCCATTGAATGGTCAGCTGCCGAACTTGTGGGGACTGGTCATCGGTAGATGCATCCAATGCTTTACGAAGGCTAAAGCTAAGTCGCCCAAACTCTTCAGCCAAAGTTTCGCCGGTGGCACCTGAGGCAGAAAGTTCATCGAGAGGTGTGCGGAAGCGTGCCAACTGAGTCCAGAACACTGCGCGGCCTTGCTCCACCAGTTCTACAGCAGTCGTCAATGCACCATGACGAACACTACACGAGAAAGCATCAATTGCGAGTGATGATGTGGCTTCTCTGATCAAATCAAAATGGCGTGAGGAAGAGGACAAAACAGCAACGTGCTGATCTAGGAATTTCAGTGCGGTCTGATAGGCAAGCAATGCAGAGTTATGGTTCAGCTTCTCCGCGGAGGCTGCCCATGATTTGGCAGCACGAAAATCATTACGAGAGGCTGCATGGGATGTTTGGGAGAGCTGTAAATAAAGCCTAAAGGCCTCATCCAAATCTGGTAATAGGTTCAGCTGCCGGAACCTGGCCTGAAGGCTTGTTGCAAGGTCATCGACAGTAGAGGATCGACGAGAATGGCCAGGGGGACGGAGTGCCAACGCAGCTCGATAAAGCTCAATGGACTCATCCAGGTCACACAAGGCACCCTGCCGCTGGAATCTATTGTGAAGGCTGCCAGCAAGGCTATTGAAAGATGATGATCGAAGAGAATGGCCAGGGGGACGGAGCATCAGTGCGGCTCGATGGAGTTGAACAGATTCATCCAGGTCAGATACGACACCCTTCTGCTGGAATCTGTGTCGAAGGTTGTATGCAAGGTTGTGGAGAGCTGTAGATCGGAGAGAATGGCCAGGGGGGCAGAGCACCAGCGTACCTCGATGGAGCTCAATGGCCTCATTGAGGTCAGACAGTGAACCCCGCTGCTCAAATCTGTCTATCAGAGCGATGGCAAGGTTGTTGAGAGACCCGGGCCGAGCAGAATGACCAGGGGGGCGGAGCGCCAGCGCAGCTCGATGGAGCTCAATGGCCTCGTCCAGGTCTGACTGGATGCCTCGCTGCTCATATCTGGCCTGGAGACTGGCAGCAAGATTGCCTAGAGCCGCAGCTTCCTCAGAATGGCCGGGGGAGCAGACGGCCAGTGCAGCTCGATGGAGCTCAACAGCCTCATCTAAGTCAGACAGGGCACCCTGCTGCTCAAATCTGTCTCCAAGGGCGCTGGCAATGTTGTTGAGAGACATTGAATGATCGGCATGGCCAGGGGGACGAAGGACCAGTGCAGCTCGATGAAGATCAATGACCTCATCCAGGTCTGACTGCAAACCACGCTGCTCAGATCTGTCATGGAGACTGAGAGCAAGGTTGTTAAGGAATGAGGATCGATCATAATGGCCAGGAGGGCAGAGGATTAGTGCAGCCCGATGGAGCTCAATGACCTCATCTAGGTCAGACGGCACACCACGCTGCTCAAACCTGACTCGGAGACTGGCGGCGAGGTTGTTAAGAGCCGATGGTCGATTGGGATGGCTGAGGGGACGGAGTGCCAAGGAGGCCTTATGAAGCTCGATGGCCTCGTCCAGGTCAGAGGAGATGCCCCGCTGGCGGAACCTGTCATGAAGGCTGATGGCAAGATTATTGAGAGATGTGAGTCGATTAAAATGGCCCGGAGGGCGGAGAACCAGTGCAGCTCGATGATTCTCAATGGACTCATCAAGATCAGATTGGGCGCCCTGCTGCCTGAATCTGTCTCGAAGGCTGATAGCAAGGTTGTTGAGGGATGAGGATCGATCATTATGGCCAGGGCCACGAAGCGCCAGTGCAGCACGATGGAGTTTGATCGCCTCATCTAAATCAGACAGGGCACCCCGCTGCTCGAATCTATCTACAAGGGTGATGGCAAGGTGGCTGAGAGCCGAGGACCGATATGAATGACCAAGGGGACGAAGTGTCAATCCAGCACGATGGAGCTCAATGGCCTCATCCAAATCAGACAGCATACCCCGCTGTTGATATCTGTCACGAAGGGTGAGTGCAATGCCAGTGAGTAAGATAGGGTGAAGGGGATGGTCGGGCGGACAGAGCGCTTGCGCGGCTCGTTGTAGGTCAATGGCCTCGTCCAAATCAGACAGAACACCCTGCTGCTTGAATCTTTCTCGAAGGCTGGTCGCAAGGTCATTTAGATACCATGAACGACCAGAATCGTCAGGGGAATGGAGTGCCAGTGCGGCTCGATGAAGCTCAACTGCCTCGTCTATGTCAGACAGGACGCCCTGCTGTTCAAATCTATCCTGAAGACTGATACCAAGAGTATTGAGAGAGGACCGTCGAAGACAATGACCAGGGGGATGGAGCGCCAGTACAGCTCGTTGGAGCTCGATGGCCTCATCCAAGTCTGACAGGACATGCTGCTGTTTGAATCTGCGTTGGAGACTGTTGGCGAGATTGTTAAGGGAAGTGGCTCGATGACTATGGCCGGAGGGACACTCCTGCAATGCCTCTCGATACTGGTCCACGTCGTCTGTCATGTTATAACTTCCAAGAATGCAGGCGCATGAAATATACACGATGTGAAAGCCCCAGCTTGTTGCATAAGTGTCATTGACTTAGTACAACATCGAGTGAGATCATATAGTGAATAGTACGTACAGATCTAAACGACAGAGTGGCAAACTGCGAGGGGAATGGTTAATGTTAATGAGGCCTGTGTGTGTACATGTGACTTACCACTTGAGCATTTCGACTTACATAATGCTAATATTGGACGTCGGACTTTGGACCATCCTCATTCTGACCGTCATCGATTCATCGACAAACAGTGCAAGCTCTGCGACTGCAGCGTAATCTCCTATAGGCAAACCAATACATTCCATCAAATAATTTTAGGCGGCAGCGTACTTTTCAATTGTGCGATCTCCTGCCCAAACAGCAAGATTGTTGATATCAGGTTACTTAGCTCCTGCAGCAAATGTGGTCCTCGATAATACCAATAAGTACTACTGCAGCACTAGTGTGTCACGGTGGCACTGCGTGCGACACACCTCACTCTCCGAATCAAGCCATCCTTGTGTATGAGCTGATAGCTCAGCTCCATCGCATTTTTCGTTCACGACCACTGAGTCGTCGATCTGAATGGAAACATCCAGCCCCTTCAACTCACTACCAGTACTAGTGTGCGCACCCTTGCCTGCGTCATGCTGGATTTCATCCTTTCAACCTTTCCTTCAAGTTAACTCCCAGAAGCATCGCAGGGAGTATTTTTACATGCGGCTGGAACGTCCTGTAGCTTTTGTCGTAACACATCGGTGATGTCGTCATTATCTAAACGGTTGGAGTACAACCCGTGTGGCTTGGTCTGTGAGTACCCTGGTTCTTCAAGTAATATTATTTCACTCACGACTTTGTTCAGTGCTCTGCTGTATACATGCTCGAGCTATGTGTATGATTGTAGTCGATCTTGCTCGTATTCTTGTAAAGTTTTCTTGAAAGTTCTGATGTCTGATTTCATCACAGAGGATTCGGCATGGTACAGCGTGATGGTGTAAGTCACAATCAGTACCGAAGAAATGAGCAGAATACGTACGCCATGGAGGCCACAAGGGTAGTTCAAACGTTCACGGGTCACCACTGCACACTGAGTCATGCTACGGCCACACTTAATGACCTAGAACTGTGACGATGCAGGAGTAAATCATATTCACCCAACGGAACAGTGTGTGTAGCATTAGTACTGAACAGAACAAAGTATCATGCAGAAATATCATTGAAAAAAAATAATTAAGCAACAGGAGAGCGAGGGAATGAAAACAACTAGAGATACAGCAAATGGAATATTACAGCGAATCGAGTCCAACTACACACCTATGTGAGCAAATACAATCTGCTGTTCTAGCGGATTCTTGTTGCGCAATGACTTCACAACCTTGTGCAGTGCTACCGCTGCGCGTGTACAGTCCAATCTCCTTGAATCGTCAATGAGGTTGCAGTAAAAAGTGGACACGACCAACCTCGTCGTCAACAGGCCACATGGAACCAATCACCGCGAAATCCGCAGAATTGCATAGCCGCAGCAAGATGGATCGACTCATCAGGACTCTTCTCATCACCCGGTAGTGTGGCAGGCCGATAAGAATGCAAATTCCGGGTTCTGCCAGTTAGATCGGATGATGTCCTTGATTATTAAAGGCCCGTCGCGCATGGCAAATGAAGACTCAGATGGTTGCTGTCGATTCGGCATTCCATGGCAGGCTAGGTGAAGCCACTGATTATGATTGAGTGCATCGAGTGCACCCTCGGCTGTTGCGTCGCCGTCCTCGAGCGATGTGAAGAACACGACGCGCGCGAGATGCTGAGCTACGACAGCTAATTCAGGAGCGACACATCGGAGTCCCTTCCCTCTGTCTGGGTTCGCTTGACAAACGGCAGCAAAATGCTGCGAGGATGCATCTCAAGAAACCTGCTGTCTCGCATGAATGAGAGTCACCAAAGTGGGGGCGTAAGAGGAGATATAAGTGTGAGACAGATTGTCTCTCTTCTTCTCGTAGGGTCCTGCTGCTTGGAGAGGGAGCAGCGCGAACTCAGCAGTGGGACACCGCCAGATACGCGAAACCAGGGCGTACATTTGACTCCCTAAGAGCTTGGACCACAGGATAAACGATATCATTCCAAAGCTTGCGAAGGATGCCGACAAGCTTGTGTTGATGATCAGAAAAACCAAACTGCTCTGCAAGTGACTGCAACTCGGACACTTCGGCTTGTGTAGTGTCAAGCGGAACATGGATAGGATCTTCCGTGCTACGGATAATCAAGGCATCACAGCCATACTTGCTTGCATTAAGAATAATGACTGGACCATCTCCTGCCACTTTCTGTAAGTCGGAGAATAGGGGAGGTAGAAGAAAACGCGAAAAACCACGAAGCTTGCGAATGCTTAAGACGACGTCATCCAATTGCATGATCAGTTGCCAGATGTGCGGAGACTTGTCTTCGATAGACTGATCGAAAACGTTACGAAGGCGAAAACTCAACCGTTTGAACTCTGTCACCTGAAACAGAAAGTTCATCGAGTGGTGTGCTGAAGCGTGCCAACTGGGTCCGGAATACTGCACGACCTTGCTCCACCAGCTCCACCGCAGTCATCAGCTCACAGTGACGAACACTGCATGAAAGAGCATCTGTGGCAAAGGAAGAAACAGCCTCCCTGACGACGTTGAAATGGTGCGAAGAAGACGATCAGTGCAGTCTTATAGGCAAGCAACGCAGAGTTGTGATTGAGAATATCAGCGGAGGCCGCCCATGACTTGGCAACACTAAGATCTGTGCCACGAGATGCTGCATGTGATAGGTGGGAGAGTTGCAAATACAAACTAAATGCTTCCTCAAGGTCAGACTGTACGCCCCGATGCTGTAATTTGTCTTTAAGACCGTTGGCGAGATTGTTGAGAGACTGTGGTCGATCTGAATGACTGGGGGGATGGAGGAGCAATGCAACCCGATGGAGCTCGATGGCCTCATCGAGGTCAGACATGATGCCCTGCTGCCGGAATCTCTCTACAAGGCTGTAGGCAAGATTTTTCAGAGACGAGGATCGTTCTGAACGGCCTGGAGGACAACGCTGTAACACAGCTCGATACTCCTCCACATGACTCTTTTTGCTAGGTTAGTGGGGCAAGATGACCACTGCCCCCATCTCACAACGAAGGGTCTCCCATGATTGAGTGCAACTTGAAAATGGAGTGAGATCAGAGTGAATACATACTTGGGGAGCTGAAACTGCAGCGCTGCCGCAGCATTCAGGTAGTATTGCTGTAGTAAGTATAAACCTCACTCAGCGCTCATGCAGGGACCGTGAAATATTAAGCGCCCATACACTTTGCCAAACACAATTCGACTCCTCAGTTGACAATCTCTTTCAATCCCTGATCTTCTGCGCACTGGACTGTGTTTCCCCATAATTGACAGAAATCTGTTGGAATTTGTCGGGACTAGTCTAAATCTCGTTCGGAATAACGCAAGGACGGGATGAGTTCACTAGCCTTCCTAGTGACTGAATTGCAGGTGTGCTTGTGTTTACAATAATAACCCGCCAATGTCCACTTATGCCTTCGTCTAAAGTCCCTTGCCAGCGAGTCCAGGAGAAAGCATCCAGAAATACGCGAGGTACGACGGAAAGCACTCATCCCACGTACTGGCGTCTTATGTCCACGTAAAGGCAGCAGAGAAGTCGCTTGCGATACTTAGGTCCTCTCCAGAGCAAGCGACAGCATCTTTGGCGTCTGGTACGTGTTTCCGTTCAAATGCGCCCCACTTTCTTCATCGTTCACCCACAGACAGCACACAGTCAGATGATCTTCTTCGTCCAGTGTTTATGGGATGCGCGACCAAGAACGCGAAAGTCGTCGCCATCTCGTTGGGGTCGCTGCAGCGGTTGATAGCCCTCAAGGCCGTACCACAATCTGCTGTCGCACTCATCGTAAGCACAATGAACGATGCCATGAGCCAAGGCGTAGACATTCAACTTCGGATCCTGCAAACTTTGGTTTCCTTGATCACCAATTTTCCTTCAATACACGGAGAGCTGCTCGGAGAGGTACGCTCTGTCTATTCTTCCTGGTATCCATCTGATTATGTGTCAAAGGCATTGCTTCTCTGTTTTAAGCTGCAGGATTCCAGGATCGCAGTAGTCTCTTCAACAGCTGCAGCGACCCTGCGTCAATTGGTTATGTTTATCTTTGAAAAAATGGTTAACGAGGATCGTAAAGAGAGCAATGACACTCCGGAGCTGTCTGCGACAACGCTTCCGGACGGTAGCGCCAAAGCGTTAGGGCCTTGTGCCAAAGATGCATTCTCTGTCTTCGAAGATCTCTGTCTCCTCGCAAATTCAGAGAACCCCAATTTCCTGAAGCTCGACTACCTACATAAGACCTTCGCCTTGGAGTTGATTGAGAGTGTACTCACGAACTACCATGAACTGTTCAGGAAGGCAAGTTTGTCGGTCTTATCCAGCCAGTTCATACTAATGCTCGTCGCAGCACACGGAACTTTTGATGTTACTGCAACACCACCTTTGTCCACTCATTCTGAAATCTCTCTCCGACAGACATGTCTTTCCGTTGACACTCAGATGCACGCGAGTCGTGTTCTTGATCTTGAAGCAGTTCTCATTCGAGCTAGAGACGGAAGCTGAAGTATTCCTAATGCTTCTCATAAGAATGATCTCGGAAGAATCTGACACTTCGAATCCGGACCATTTTACCTCACGTCCAATATGGACAAGGGTCCTTGCGATGGAGATAATGAGAGGGTATGTCTTAAACTTGACGCCCCAAAGCTTGCATTGATGTCTCTTTTCAGGGTATGTAGCGATGCTGAGCTTGTCCGAAACATATGGGATCGCTATGATGCGCAGCAGCCGGGCTCCAAGGTCTTCAGCTCTCTGATAGTTGCATTGAAACGCCTTGTTACTGAGAAACCTGCTCTACTCGGAGCGAGCGCACAGATGATGGGGGTCGGAATTTCTCATGCGGGTGATAGTGCTACACCGTCGGGATCCAATTACGGTCTGGATGTCGGTGGGGTTGCTGGAATGGTCGCCACGGCTGCAAGTGCTACCGTGTCAGGAGTAGTCGGGATAATTGGGTCTGGTGTTGGTCTGAGCGTGCAGAACTCGGCCATGAAGCTCCAATGGTACAGTCCTCATTTCACATCTCGCGGATTATCCTGAACCATCTTTCCTAATCAGTATCGATCAATTAGACAAAGCAGATTCGCCACCAATCCCCGAAGCATATATTTACCTTCTCGCTGTGCAGTGTATTGTCTCCCTGTGCGAAGGCTTCGCATCGTTCACTGGCCCACTGTATACGTCCATAATGATTCAACGTCCTCGAGCGGCTGGCGAGCCTGTCATTCGTGCACCTGCCGCTCTTGACCTCTCCACACTCTCGCAGGACGATCCTGCAACTCAGCACCTCATCATCGTGCGTTCTATGGTTGAGAACGGCTGGCCTGCGCTTCTCGCAGCCCTCTCCTTCATTATCTCGACAAATCTGTCAGACGAGCTCTTTATAGACGTTCTTAGCAGCTATCAAGCTTTGACGAACGTTGCGGGGATGCTTGCCCTCAGTACTCCTCGCGACGCATTGTTCAACTCGCTTTCCAAATTTGCGATACCTTCGCGAGTAGTGTCCAGCTTGGAGTCCTACGTTGAACCTCCGACGCCCCGAACGTCAAATTCCTTCACAGATAACCTAGGGTTGACAGCACCTATCCAAGCTCCAGGACTTTCCGAGCGAAATCTAGCATGTCTCAAAGTGTTGGTATCTAGTGCCCTTTTCCTTGCTGGCAGCCTAGGAGAGAGCTGGTATGGCATTCTGGAAGCTTTACAGAACGCGGACTATGTCTTGAACGTCAAAGCGTCGCAAGCGTCTACCAACCGGCGAATGAGCACACCCATGACACCCAGTCGATCCGTGTCAGCGATGAGCTCTGCTGAACAAGGAAAGGTGGCTCGTCACCCCCTCCTCATGGACATCGATTCAGAAAGTGTGCTTGCTGCCGTACAGCGCCTTTTTGATGCGTCCAAAAACCTGGAGGATTCAGCTTTTCAGGACTTTGTCACCGCGCTCTGTAAACTTAGCTCAGAGATGGTCGAGATGCAATCTGATGGTAGCACGCTGATGGAGTCGGATGATTTCTTGAGTCCTGTACCGATTTCTCCTCATAGAAGGCGCGTCAGCGGAATTCATCTGCCGCGCACGCTTGTGAGTCAGGTTGATCCTCGTGCGTCACAGAGATCTAACATCTTCTAAGCGTCAGGGCGATTTCGGTGTGGAGCGACTGGGTTCTGTAGCAATGCTGAACTTCCATCGCCTCATCTATCGCGCACCTGAGGTTGCATGGAACGCTACTACAAATCACCTTTTGTGGGTCATGGGTCTCTCCTCAGCGCCGCAGTCAATACGAGTGCAGGCAGCACGCGTCCTTGATGAAATTCTTACCGTGGTCCCGCGTAACTTGTCATCCACTGGAGAACTGCAGGCTAAAGTTCAGCGTCGTGTTCTCGACGTTCTATTTAAACAGATAGTACCCGCACCATCCGACGTCCCAGCGACGAGCACGAATATCGAGCTCCGGCGAATGGGATTGGAGACCCTGCACCAAATTCTACAAGCGTCCGGACACACTTTCGTTGTCGGGTGGGGTAGCATTTTTGAGATGCTGGGGAGCATCTGTAAACCCGCGGCTCTCTCTAGATCTCAGTCGGTGGATTCCATCAGCACGTTATCGCTTCAAGAGACGCCCCGTCAAAAGCCACCGCCTCTGGGGTATGTCAACGACCGTAGCTACACAGCACTTGTGAAGATCGCCTTCCAGTCTCTCAAACTTGTCTGCGACTCCGTGTCTGTGTTATCTCCTGAAGACTTGCGGCTTTGCATCAAAACCCTCGGACAATTCGGTCGACAAGCCGACACGAACATTGCGCTCACTGCCGCAGAAAGCCTTCTCTGGAGTGTGTCGGATTCGATACAGGCAAAACGAAAGGATGCAGAGATGGAACCGGAGTATAGCGCGCTGTGGATGTGTCTGCTGCTAGAAGTCCTGGGTCTTTGTACTGACGCTAGGCACGAAGTTCGTGTTGGCGCCATCCAGACCCTTTTCCGTGCGATGCAACTTTACGGCGCTACGCTTACGCTGGATACGTGGAATGACTGCATATGGAAGATCACATTCCCGCTACTCGACGCAATATCTATCGAAACCAGGCGCAGTGCCTTTGATCCCGGAGCTCTGCTGAATTCTGGTCTGGCAGCGCAGTCTCCCGAGCATGCATGGGATGAATCGAAGAGTCTCGCACTGCAGTCGATTGGATCCATTATCAGCGATTTCCTAGTCATCAAGATCATGCGTCTGGACTCCTTCTCGAAAGCATGGTCCGTGTTTGTTACCCACGTTCAAAATACCGTATCCTTGGATCGTCGAAATTTAAGTCCGCCTGCACTGCTTTGTTTGGGGAAAGTGGTGAAAGCGCTTTCTGGCGCAGACGACTCCCTGCAAGTCAAAGTGTCGGAGGCTTGGGAATGCGTATGGAAGGCATGCAGTGACATGGGGAACATGGTTCTTCAGGGTGGGAGATCTCAGCTCTCTCCGAGTACGAATACGACACAGCTCCACCGTGCATTTACTCAGGAGAGTTTGGTTGCTCTTGTCGACGTCATACAGAGCACACGTTCCATTAGTCTGACCCAGACGAAGAAGGAATGGTCGCTTCAGCACCTCAATCGTCTGATGGAAATCCTCAAGGGTACGTTTCTCTATTTCTGTCGCCGTCCTTTTTCCTGAACCAAGTACAGGTGTTCTTACTTATCCTAACTCGACGGACTACCGCCCGGATGTTGATGGTTTGTCACCCGTTCAGGTAGGTGAATGTTCAGCATTCACTGAACACCATCGTCTCATTGATATGACAGGTAGTGGTCTTGGACGCCATCGCGGACATTAACTTAACGGGATCTGGTGTCCCATCTCTCATCTTGCGAGATCTCTCGGAATTCAGCACACTTCCGTTTCTGGCTGCTTTTCATGTACCCATCTTATCTTCCGCCTCCCCGGCAACGCCTATTGCGGCATCGTCTCAAAAACAAGTCACGTACATTGCGTTGTCCAAGAAGGTCATGCCGCTTATCGTTGAGTTGTACATGCGCTTCAAGGATGAGCTCGAGATCTATGAAGATGGGACTTTGGAAACTATCTTCTCGGTGCGTATCGTTGATGCTTTCCTTGGTCTTCGAATGCTCATTTTGTTTCGTGTCCAGGCCTATTCAATACCAATAAAGCTAAAGTACGAGTGTCCAGCTCCATCAAAGTTCGGCAAAGATCCTCCTCTGTGGAAGACCGCGACAACAAGTTTTCTCCGTATAGTCACTGATTCAGTCAGAAGGATGGCAGCATTCGGCGATCGTACGTAGCCAATGATCTGGTTGACTTCAGCTAATCATAAAATACAGGTATATCCGATACGCGAGTTGAGGGCATATGGCGACAAATCATCGAAGTCTTCCGGGGTGGCATTTTGGCTGACTGGTGCGCATTTCATTATTCTGCCGTTTTCTCGTACCCAACGATAACTTGTTTGCAGCACTGCGACAGAGGGTTTCTCACTCGAAGATCAGGAAGCGGAGGAAAACTTCGATCTCTCTCTTATCAGCTCATTGGAGATTGATCTTGTGCCACATCTGGGAGACGCAAGAGTCCCTGATCACCTCATCGCACAGTTAGCCAAGATCTTGCACAAGGGCAGCCAGCTATACAAGTCAAGTATGGATCCTTCACGCCCTGATTCGCCCTCGACAGATACTGCGAATGTGTCAGACGACTCTCGGGAATCGCACGACTTCGAGAAGGTGGACCTCGACATCGGAACAACTGCACCTGGGGTCCTGGTTCCGAGGGAGCGATTTTCGTTTTGGTGTTTTGATCTTTTGTTCTTGATATGTTCTAATGTTACAAGCGGTAACCCAATCCGTCTGCGCGTATTTACAGAGCTAACTATTCTCCTAGATCAAGAGTTTTCAAGGAAGCGAGTTGCTGCACTTTGTCTGCCGACCTTGCTTGATCGATGCAAAACTACAATGGTGAGCTATGTTGCTGATGAGGCTCTTCGGGGTAATATGCCTTTCCCGAGGTAAAGTGTGATCATGTTGCATTGTTGTCTGTTGTTGAATCAACTTTGACAGGACTCGTGAAGATGAACTGTTGTATGTACTTCGCAAGGTCCTGGATTTACAGCTTTGGTCAGGAACCCTGTGGGCCGCATTGTCAGAGTCGCCATCGAAGTTTAGTGATTCTCAACCTGGTACCTGTTCCCTTGCTCTGTGATCTGATTTATGCTGAACGTCTGCCTAGCTGTTGATGTCTCTCTTTCGCCGTCTGCACTCATTGCGGATGTGGTGAAACGGTCGCCAGTCGCTCATATCTTCTATTTCTATTCGGTGTTGTGTGAAATTGCTTCTATCCCTAGGAAGACACCATCGGCATGGGTGGTTTCGAGTCCCCCGCCACTCGAGACCAACCAGGAGAGAAGAGGCAAATTTCTGCAGCCTCATATCAGTGCTCTGGAGGAGGGTGACAATGCAATGGAGGTAGATGCAAGAACACTTGCGAGGAAGGCATTACAGGTTCTCGGGAAGGAGATGGGCGCGATTTAGCAATGGTTGCTTTGCAAAGTTATTATATTCTCATACCCAATATCTATGGACCTGCCACGATCGACTTGAATGGGTAGTTCAGGTTATCTATCAGAACGTTCAAACTTGCTTAACCGTGATCACTTCTCGGGACGTGCACTAGGAGGGGTAGGCACATCAGTGCCGATGTCACCCTGCTTTGCACCCAGTACTTCCATCAACTCCTTCCGACCAAATATATGAGCTGCCTCTATTGCAGTGGGTTTGCCTATTCTCGGATCTGCACCAGCTTTGACTAGAACACGCACAACCTCATCGTGCGACTTGAATACAGCGCCCGCAATCATAGATTGACCAAGATCGTTGAGCCTGTTTGGATCTGCTTTCCGTTGCAGAAGTCCTTTAGTCAATTCCGCATGACCTGCGTATGCTGCCAGCATCAATAACGTGTTTCCTAAATGAATGCGTCGTACGTCACTCAGGGGCTGGGATGTCGATGACTCGGACGCACCTTTGTCATTTGTGAGGTTGACTGGCAAACCCGCATCAACTGCTTGAAGAAGGAGCTCTGCGTTTCCCTCCCGCGCAGCGTCAAACATTCGGTGTGCAAAGTTGACGGTCTCAGTTGGTAAACTGTTGGTATTGGACTGTGTGGGAGCTGCGACATGATCGGGCGCTTGCGGGGATGATCCAGTTGCCTAGCACCTCGCCTCAGACTCTACAGATCTAATAGTAGGAAGAAGATAAATGACTGACCATTGATAAATCAGTGCTCTCAAGAGATGTTCAAGTTGACCATGGCGGTGCCTCTGGGAGCATTATAATTAATATCTATCCTCGAGTCGGAGACTGAATGATATCCTCTCCTAGCTCTATCCCTGTGTCGCGTTTATATACCAGTTGTGGATAGTAAACACACGTGATTGGACTCACTGGATTTCCTTAGACCTTCTATTGAAATTTTTGAAATCCAGCGCATACTCACTTATCTCGTGATTTTATTATCACTGAAAGGACCAACCTAACTGTATGAGACTTTCAATAGAGGTTCTCTACTGAAATCAAGTGAGGCCGTCCCCAGTTGGGAAAAAACCCCAAAAGAATTTCGGCGGTTGCGAGATTCGAACCACGGACATTACTGACGCAGGACAGATCACATGACAAGAGCACAGCACTAGCAGCATTAACCCCCTAGACTATCAAACATATGTCCTATATATACCACAACTAGTTGCATGAGACTTGGATTTTTTTTCGATGCCTTAACAAAAGTTATAGATCTTCCAATTGGGACAAGCCTATTGCTAGCCTTACTTTATCTATTGGTTGTAATATAAGTGAGATATAAGCAAAATAAAAGTTGAGCATTGGTTTGTTGACATCAAAATCACTGTTTTTTCTGTACTTCCAGTGACTCCCGACAAAGTCAATAACATTCCAGTGTATTCCATTGTAACGCCGGCCAAGCTGCCAATCCCCGACTCCACTCGCATTCTTCCATACATCAGAACTCACAATTTCTCGACCCAATCATCATATTTTTGTCTATGGTCACATTTGCACTTGACTATTAATTTGGATACTGCAAGACCAGCCCCGCACGGTGCTAGTGATGTGCCGGCCCAGCTTGGCCTGAAAGCCCTGGCTTTGGCCTGGCCTGGGGCAGCTTGGGCTTTCGAAAATGCCAAGCCGAGCTGTGAGCCAAAGCCAGGCCAAAGCTGCGGCTCGGCTTGGGCCCAACAATGGCTTTTGGAACCAAATATAATAATATTCACTATGTTACACTATTTACCAGATCTCATCCGCTGATTCAATATCAGTGTTGTCCCCATCATCCAAGATCTGTTCATTCCAGCCCTCCTCGTCATAGCCATCTGCAACCTCGCCAGTCTCCACATCATTCTCGGAGTCATCAGTTTGAACCTCTGCAAGAGGACAATGGACTGGACTCGCGGAATAAAAGATCATGATGCAGAAGGCATTTAACACATTGTAATGCTTCAACAATATCACCTTTGAGCCGATTGCGCTGCTTACTGATTGTAATGCCTCCTTGCGAGAAGGCTCTTTCACTTGAGACTGATGCAGTCATGATTGACAGATAATCCCTGGTGAGTGATGCCCAGACTGGATACCTCTGGGAGTTAATCTAGATGAAAATGACCATTAGTGATTGATATCTGATCCAATGTCCACTACTTACCCCTCACCAATGTATGGTGCTCATTCCAGCTGGCGGAGCCGCCATGATAGTCTCAATGTAACCCAAAAACTCAGCCTTCCACGGTTTCAATGGGTCAGCAGTAGATTCATCTGCATCTGCCTTGTTGTTGTCTTCAGACTCACTCTGAACTTGTCGGATAAGTTTCTCGAGGCCACCGACTTTGCTTTTGATAGTCATGAGCTGTGATGACAAAACATTTTGATTCATTTGATTCAACTTGTAATAGTGTGCTTCAAACTTGAGGGTTGTTAGGATAACAAAGTGACCAGTATAAAATGAATGACATACCACTTTCTCCGCACATGCAAATATGTCATCGAGCAAATGTGATGGCCAATGCTTTTTGAAGTACACCATTTTCATTGTCGGATCCAGTACTACACTTACAAATGTCAGAGTGGGCCAACATATAATAACAAACACTTAGCAACTATATAAGCTGAAGTGTCTGTCGTCTTGTCATAGTACTCGTCTAACTTGTTTGATGCTGCCTTGAGTGCATTAGTGAATCAACTATATTTAGATCTTTCTGCTCGTGACGTCCATGATCTGTGAAGAGCCTCCAGTGCTGGAATAGCAAGATGGAGGGTTGATCCATGATCTGAAGAGAAGGCTTGCTGAGAAACATCAGTATACTAAGAGAAACAGGTTAGGCTGACAATCAAAAATCAATTTCACTGAACACACCAAAAGGAGGTCTGTAAATTGCCCCGCTCGTGTCCATTCCACAGGTGACAGTTGCATACAATCAAATTTGGAGTGTTTGGTTAGATTACGTTCTTGGCGACCCATCTCATAGACAAATGTGTCGACATGCTATGATGCGCAACTCAGAACAAAAACTGTGGATGAAATAACGAGAAAAACACACCCTCTTGTTGCTTTCCACGTGATTGAGCATTACATATGTTGAGGACCAGTGAACTTTCATGTTGAGTAGCAGCTGTGTTGGCGAAGACACACCAGCCTTGGTTTGAATGGTCTTGTATAACTCTCTCCACTTGGCGGATGAACATTCCTAAATAATGGAAATTCGTCAACAATATTAGGGATGAGATGGCCATAGTACCTTGATGCAAATACTGTGGATGAGGCCAACCTCATCCCGATCATTCTGAGATGTGTCTGGTTCATGTGTGTGTGGATCGTGAGGACTATAGTGGGGCGCTTTGCTGTATGTACTTATGAGGGTCTGTGTTCCGAGATTAATGACATGCGCTAGGCAACTATCAAGATAATTAATGATTCCGCTACTAAAATTTAATGTAAATAGACATACTTTATCTTGTGCGACTGCCATGGGAATTCCTTCCTGTGCCTTGTCTCATACAGCTGTGAGAACTCTTGTAGCATAGTGCTATTGTTGCTCGCATTGTCACACATAACATGCCCAAGCTTATGAGCAATACCAACACAATCCAGTACCTTGAATAAGGCACCACCCAAGCGCTTGCCATTGTGCGTGTTATTCAGCTGTGTGAAACCGAGCAGTGCACTTTGAGACTCCCACTGCATCGGATGGTTTTCTTCAATCCAGTGGCCCATGACAGCAAAGTACCCATTCACATTCTCAGCTTGCCATGCATCACATGTTATATTGATGGCACCACTGACAGAGTCACTCTATAACATATATTAGAAATGGACGAGTGCTGAAAGAGATGGTACATACATTGAGTTTCGCTTTCAGCTGGGTTAAATGAGTCTTGAAAATCCACATGATCTCAGCGTGTGTGGCTTTATGACCCGGGATTTTGACACCTTGCATTGCGCAAGAGGCTACATCAATCATCTCCTTGAACTTTGGATGTTCAAGGGCCTGTATAGGCTGCCATTACATTGTTAGGATATAGTTTGATAATGATTACTGGACTGACCTGGTCTGTTGCGACGAGCCACTCGATAGCTGCCTTTTTAAAAAGCTTATCAGTGTATGGAATCACACACTCTGAAAGCTTGCATTCCGTCAAATGCACATTGATGGTTTGCTGGGCTTGGGGAGTTTTCTCTTTCTCAGCTTTGATGTTGCCGGGCAATTTAGAGATGAAGGCATTGGTCTTAGCCCATTGCCGATATTTTCCCTACAGATGTACATGATTAGTATTCCTGCAAGCCACCGCAATACTGATAGAACTTGTCGCGAATTTGGCTTCTGCATGTCAGCGCAGTGTGGTCGTCTTGTTCACGATAATGCACTGACCCCTAGTAGTGTAATAATAATGAATCATTAGGACTGTACAGAATCAAATGATTGAAAACTCACGGGCAGACCTTGCATTTACAGTGTTTTTTTAACTGTTCCATTGGTGCCAGCACACTCAAATGGGTTACTAAAAAATTGATTGATGTCGCAAGTCTTGTCTTTGCGTGAGGGACCAGCATCAGTGACAGGCTGCACATTGATGTCAGCGAGAATTCTGTTGTCATCAACTTCTTCAGTGTGGTCTATTGCAGGGGCTTTTTTTCAACAGACTTGTTTGGCTGTTGCTTCCATGTGAGCAATGTCACATCTTATAATGTTGGTAGACTCATGTTTGGGGTTCGTCCATGCATTTTCGCGCTCACCATCCTCAGAATCTACATCATCAAAATCATCATCTTCAGCTCATGCTCTTTTGCTGTTGTCGGGCATAGGCACAGGTAGAACAATGTCAGGAGGAGCATTTTGTGAGGTGTGGATGGTGTCTTCGGTGGTCTGCTTTGCAGCCTCTGCAGCCTCTGCAGCCTCTGCAGCACGAAAGTCATTGATAGCTTTCGTTTTGGACGGGAGGGCTGCCTTTTCTGAATGCTGTAGAAGTGCAGCTGTAGGTTAAGTTTTGCATACTGGCCGCACAACACGAGGCTTGTCATCACTGTCTGTGTGAATTGCTTCAGTCATCAGAGGGCCAGATGGTATCAGGTGGGGGAAGACGTACTAGTGCCACTACTACTACTAGCATAGTTTCAAACATCCTGTCATGGCTGTCATTGGCCCATCAAAGGCTACAACATATGAGAGCCTGGCAAAGGAAAGTAAAGCACTGAAAATAGTAATGTAGGGCGACTCACCAGTTGTTTGAACATAACTTGTGTTATGATTGTCGTTGTCGAAGCTGGAAAAGATAACAGCGGAGACAAAAATAAACCTACATAGATACATAGAAGATCAAATTTGCGGAGTCACAAAGCTGCAGCCTGGGCTGCCGGCTTGGGCTTTCAAGCAACTCAGGCCGAGCCAAAAGCCGTGTTAGGCCATGAATTTGGCCCGGTGTGGGTGAGGAATGTTGTACTTTTGGAAAAGTAATATGAACTAGTGGGCTAAGTAAAACCTCTGGGTGCGAGTGTTCAGAGTCGTCCCAAGGAGATTGCTACTGAGAAGGTTCCTCCTAATGTATGGAAGGGAATTGATAGCTGAGACTTTGAGCTTGATTTCCTATAGTGCGCGCGAGTTGCAGAGCAAAAGGTGAAAGTCGCATGATAGAGATAGCATGCGTGCGAATACGAGAGTAGTGCAATAGAAACTGGTTTTGGAGAAGTTGAAGTGATACGAGTTTAATAGTGACGAGGCGCCAACTTCAGAATGAGCAGAGAAACTTGTCAATTCAGATTCTAACTGGTACTGAGGTGATGGTGGAAAATAATGTAAGTAATGTAAAAAGAACTGCTAGACATGCAACTCTAGCTAAGGGATATTCCCAGGGTGCAGTACCAGATTGGGAGCGCTATAGGTAACATTAATATGTATGAAATGAGAGATGAGCACATAGGTGACATAGGATGATGAGATATGATTAGTTATGGTTTATGCAAGGCCGAGACTCACCTATGAACTATAGGACAATTGGACAGGACATGCAGAGGAAGTGCGCCAGACCTAGAAAGAGTGCGCGAATGCGTGCAAGATAGCGCGAGTGTGCGCGATGTCGCGTGATAGCGCGTTGTGTCACACGAGACTACATTGGAGCGCGGATGATGGATAGGTGCAAGGATGATAGAAATATATGTGATTATGAGCCCAGGGAGAGATGAGTCTCTACACCGGCTTGGCTTGGCCTGGCCCACGGCTTGAAGCTGGTGTAGAGAACGATCCTAGGATGAGTGGTAACCAGCCATAATTAGTCTGCACTTACCCTAACCATCTCCGATGCTCTCCAACGCTTTCTGCATCGGACCCGACATTTTGTACCTTCGGACTTGTCGGACCTCCTGCGCACTCGTCCATCCTATGTCCAGTCCTGTCCTGTCTAGCCCCACTGGTGCATAGTTGATTATTCCCATTGACTCAAGAAGTCTACAGTGTTATTACATGTGTGCTCACATGGCCCATACACCTCATGGCCGATTACATATCTTCGGACCCGACATTTCGCTACTGTTCTTGCCTGTACACCTCCGGACTTTCACGTACTTAGTTAAATAGAGCTAGGGAGATCATGTACATTACCATCTAGTAGGAGGGCAAAGCCCTGATACTTGGTCACCCCATACTGAGTGTATAGTTGGCCTTAGTCAAATATACTTGGTTATCGTTCGTTTTGCCTCTGGACTTAGTGTCCTATCGTTCCCTTAACGTTCCCTTACCTCTGAAAGCTAGTCCCGACACTTTCCCTTCATTTCCCTTGCTCTCCCATACTCTCCGCTACCCAAACCTTCGGACACGCTGTTTCCCACCATCGGACTTCACTACATACCTTTGGACTTCACGTTGGACCTTTGGACTTTGTCGCCTTGCATAATACTTACGAATCAGACTTACACTAGACAGCAGACCCCTCTAGGGTCGAACACTCTTGTCTATCACAAGTGAAGCAGACTAGGCAGAGCAAAAGACTCAACATACTGGTTAGGTGTTAATTACGATTCTCACTCAATCAGATTGAATACCCTTCACCGGTGTAGAGACTCATCTCTCCCTGGGCTCATAATCACACATATTCCTATCAACCTCGCCTCTATCCATCATCCGCGCACTAAAGTAGTCACGCGCGACATAACGCGCTATCATGCGACATCGCGCGCACTCGCACACTCTTTCTAGGTCTGGTGCACTCCCTCCGCATGTCCTGTCCAATTGTCCTATAGTTCATAGGTGAGTCTCGGCCTTGCATAATCATAACTAATCATATCTCGTCACCCTATGTCATCTATGTGCTCACCTCTCATTTCTTACATATTAATATTACCTATAGCGCTCCCAATCTGGTACCGCACCCTGGGAATACCGCTTAGCTAGAGTTGCATGTCTAGCGCTTCAATTTACATGACTTACTGTACTTTTCACCATCACCTCAGTACCAGTTAGAATTTGAATCTACTTGATTTCTGCTCATCCTGAAGTTGGCGCCTAGTCAATAGTCAAACTTGTATCCTCTTCGACTTCTCCGAAACTGGTTCTATATTGTGCTACTCTCGTATTTGCGCGCGCGCTACTTCTATTGTGCGACTTTCGCCCTTCGCCCTACAACTCGCGCTCTTGCGCACGCTATAGGAAATCAAGCTCAATTCATCAGCTATCAATTCCCTTCCACACATTAGGAGGAACTTTCTCAGTAGCAATCTCCTTGGGACGACTCTGAACACTCACACCCAGAGGTTTTACTTAGCCCACTAGTTTTCAATATTTTTTCACAAAGTACAACATTCCTCACCCACAACTGGAGCCCACTGTGAGGGGATCATCTGAGAAGGCTGAAAGAGCACTCAGGCCTACAAAAGCACGCCAGGAGAGAAAAGGTTTCATTCAAGCCTTCAAGGAAATTAGTATCGACGCGCCCGAAGAAGAATTATTCGTTCCTGTTCCCCACCCCAAACCGCGTCACTACTCGGTACCCAATACTTCGGAAATATCAACCAAGATACCAGCACGTGACTCGCCAACCTCGCCTATCATGCCTTCATCTAAGGAATCAGCGCATGGAGAATCCTCGGACGATTTCGAAGCCCTTGATAACCCAAGGCGCATTCTACCAGGTTCATTTTTAGACTCACCAATTCATGTTGCAGTCTTCAGACACAAGTTCTCTTTCTACCCTTAGTTCGCTAACTCAATCTAGTGTCTCTTCTTGTGCGCAAACGCCTGTGCAATCAATAGCACAACCCGCTACACCCCGCGCGCACCTAACACGGTCAAACAATCGGTAGCAATCTTTGCTAACCCCGCGCATAGCACTCCTACTATCCCCGCGTGAATGACCAAGATCCCTCTTATTCTTTCTTCGAACCTTTTACCCACTAACACACCAACAGCAACAACAATGGCAGCAGTATTCAGAATGCCAATTCGCAGAACCGAGAGCGCGCCAAAGTTCAATGGCAGGACAGAGTCTCTTACCGAGTTTTTAGATCAGTACGAGGACTTAGCAGACCAGGCGGCGCTAAATGGCCAAGATCGCATCAAAGGCCTCATTTGCTATTTGTCCGTGAACGACAAAGAACTATGGGTGGGAGTACCACAGGCGCAGCAAGGCGATTTTGACGCCTTCATCACAGCAGTCAAGGTCATGTACCCTGGCTGTGAGGGTGACAGACACTTTACCTTAACGGACTTGCATACTCTGTCGTGAAACCAGAGCATGGGCGCAATGCGCTCTCAAATTGAACTCGGCGATTATTTTCGCGAGTACATCAGAGTGTCGCAGTACCTCATGGCGAAGTCACGCATTGGCGAGATCGAGAGGAACCGCATCTTCTTAGAAGGGTTCCCTAGTGATGTTCAAGTGCAAATCCGCACGTGCTTGATGATCAAATTTCCTGACCATCATCACGAAGACCCTTATCCGATGACTGACGTTAATAATGCTGCTATATTTCTTTTGCCAGGTATCGCATCAGTAGCTTCGACGCCTGTGGTAGCACCTTCGTTACCAAGCCCTTCGCCAGCGGCGCCAGCGCGCGCACCACAAGTGTCAGGCTCAGTTGTCAAACAAGAGTACATGGCAGTGCATGGAGGTCACAGCACACAGAACAGCACGAGTAACTTAGGTTGCCTCTTTTGTGGCGCCTTTGAGCACTTCCTCAGCCGTTGTCGCGAGAAGAACACATATATCGACGCGGGCAAATGCATGGTTCACCCTCATATGCAGAAGATCATCTTACCCGACGGTAATTGGATACCAGGACGCCCTGGAGACGGCACTATGAAGGAACGATTAGATCGTCATTACGCTAAGCAGATGAAGGAGATGCAACCAAGCCCAAGCGTCAATGTAGGTTTGTATTGTCGCGCAGAATCAGAACAAGACGCGATATTTGAGATTGACTCTTCGGCGTTCTCGCACACCATTGTTGATTCTGAGCCAGAAATGGACGAGGATGATATGGAGGTGATGCGTGCGACCCAAGCACTCGCATACGCGTAAGCGAAGTGCGATCAGAGAAAGGGCGGCGATAAATCAGACGCGAAAGGAAAAAGTGTTCGTTTCGACAGCGTGGACATCCCTAGCAGTACGCGTACGCGCCCTGGACCTGCATCCAAACAAGTTGTCGAGACAGAGGAGATCGTATCTCCCGCGGTGCAATCATCATCGACTAAGGGCAAGGCACCCGAGGTCGTGAAAGTTGTTGCGCAACCAACGACGAGTGCAAGCAAGTCAAAGGAAGTGCCACCTGTTACGAACTAGGATAGTTCTAACACAAGATAACTCAATAAGAGTTTAACGTCAAGTGAGGTTTCGATATGAAGTGCAATAAGCACGACGTTAAGCTAATGACAAGACTAAGAGAGTGTCTTAGACTTGAGATAGATTCAGACAACTTAGAATTGGAGGTTCTAAGCGAGGAAGTTCCAGGTAAAACCTAGTAAGATTAAAGTGAAGAAATATAGTGATAGCTATGTGCTTAAATAGTCCATATGGAGTGCACGGACCAAGAGAATGCGTAAGTGATATAAGTACAACGGGTTTCAAGATAACCAAGAAAGGAAACAGAACTTGTAAGCTGGAGAACGCGTAAGACAATAGAACAATAGGAGTCTAGTGGTGGCAGTATGCGACCATGATGTAGTACAATGGTGAATGATAAGAGAAAATGTACAGGGGTAACACTGACTGTAACATTACCCCGTTTTTATCATTGAAGTCATCGACGTCAACTAGTTATCTAGATTTTCGTAATAGAAAGGGTCAGCTTCTGCGTAACCATGTAAAAGTTCGTCTTGCTCCAGGGTACAACATTCCTGTTCATTGATCTCTTTCTCCCATTCCTTGAGAGCATCGTAGAATCCAGGGTCGTCAAATTTTGTAGGCATGACGACTTTTCCATTTAACTCTTTGCAGAATACAGAAAGACGCCCGGGTGCAAGATTGCGACATACACGACAATGATAGGTAGGACAGTTCTTGTGACGGTGTCCTACAATGTGGCAATTATGACAGGTGAAATTGTCGCAAGTTTCGGTTCTAACAACATAACTGGTAGAAGAACCAGAAGGTGCTGGTGGTGTAGGTGTACGATCTCTGAGATTGCGAATCGGTGGGGAAGTACTTCTTGCTGGTTTCTTTACCGACTTTTGTCGTGGGTATTGTTTGATAGGACATGAGATTCGTTGGGTGGGAGAAGAGGGCAATGTCTCAGCTGCCTCTGTAACAGGGATAGGTGATACCTGAACAGCAGGTACCACAGGCTCAACGGGAGGAGTAATTGGATACTCAGTGGCAATTTCTTGCACATGCGGCGAAGGTACAGGAATTGGAATAATGTATGGTGGCAGTGGCATGGGTGATGGGGGTCGAGCGACGCCAGCAGATCTTTCTGCAATGATGTGAATAGCTTCCATGATACTTTCACGGACGTCATTAGGAATAAGGTGCATTGACATAGTACAAATGCATTCCTGAAGATGGTGGAGAACCTGTCTATGGCCGGCATCTTCTATTATTCGTGCAGTTTTTTCAACAAGGTGGGCGGTGCGAATGATATTGATAACGACTGCAGTTCCAAATCGTTCTTTTTCAAGAAGAATTCGTTCTAGCTCAAGGGCGTGTGTGGGGCAGAGTATAGCGGATTTGATAAGGGCTTGATCTTCTATTTGTTGAAGGAGACGGAAATATTGTTCGACAGAATCAGAGGGTGCTGGGGTTCCGGGAGGAGCAGTGGTAGTAGCGTGTAGAATAGTGGTTTCGGTGATATCGTTAGACATAGACATATCTGTTTCGAAGGGAATGGTTTGTAGTTAGAGGCGATGGGTTTTCTTATAAGTCTGTAACAATTCTGTGGCGTGAGAGAGATTCTCTTCAGGAAGCCATTCATTGCTAGCCGAGGAATATCTGACCCATGATACGAGATAGCGTCTTCGTTTACCCATTCCTTTATGGGAAAGGATTGCTTCGACTTTGTATTCTTCTTCATTATCTATGACGTCAGGAGGTGGTTCTATGAAATTCGGGCCATGGATTTCTGTTTTGTGATAGGATGATAACTCGGAAGCGTGGAACGTGGGGTGAACTTTCCATTGGGTCGGTAATTGGAGTGTGAATGTGATTGGAGATAGTACTGCGGTGATGGTAAAAGGACTGTAATGTTTAGGGGCTAATTTTCTGGATGGCAACGGAGTGATTAGGTTCTTTCCAGATAACCAAACCTTATCTCCGATCTTCCATGGTTGGTATTTCTTTCCATGAGAGTGTTCTGCCATTTGCTGCATAGCAAGATTATGACATGAAATTGCTTCTTCATGAGATTTCTGAAGAAGGCGGATTCTTTCTTCTGCAGCTGGAACAGTGAAGTCAGGAAGTACGTGTGGGAGTGCGCGTGGTTCGTATCCCATCATTAGGAAGAATGGGGATGCGTTGCGAGAATCGTGTTTTCGATGATTATGGACAAATTCAGCCATTGTGAGATGTTCTACCCAAATTTTTTGGGTTGTTGCGGCAATAGATTCGAAGATAGGTTTCTAGTTCTTGATTGAGTCGTTCAGTTTGTCCATCTGTTTGAGGATGATAAGCAGTGGATGCAGCAATGTCGTAACCGAGTATCTTTGCTAATGCTTTTGAGAATTTTGAAATGAACTGTGGTCCACGATCGGAGATGACTTTATCATGCAATCCGAATCTTTGATAGACGTGTTTGAAGAATTTCTGGGCGACGCCTTCTGAAGAATTGGTTTTCGTACAAGGGATAATAATTACCCCCTTCATAAGCCCATGGTCTACCACGACCATAATAGAATCAAAACCAGTGCATGGAGGAAGATCCGTGATAAGATCCACAGAGACTTGACTAAAAGGAGTGATGGCAGTGGACGGAATAGGAGTAAGAGGTGGGGTGACAGGATGGGTATCAGCCTTCATCTGCTGACATAATGCACATCCCTCAACATATTTTCGGATATAAGTGCCCATAGCTGGCCACCAGAAGTCACGTTTGACGAGTTCTTCAGTTTTAAAACGACCTGGGTGACTGGCGGAAGGGTGATCATGACATCGGAGAAGAATATCTTTCCGGCCTGCAGGGCGGACATAGGCATGATCTTTGTAATACAAGACAACATCTGTTATCATCCAATCACTAAGAGCAGATTTCATTGGGGGAAGGCAGAGTCCATCAAGCGCATCTGATGCAGCTTTAAAAATAGGATCTACGTCATTGGGGTCAGGATTAGTGAGTGTCGTCATGAGTTCTTGATCAAGAAGACGGATAAACATAGAGTCTGGGAGTAAGGTGACGTCTTCATTGTCACTTTTTCCCGTATCATGATCTGGTCTTCTTGATAATGCATCAGGGGCGGCGAGCTTTGTTCCGGCAACATGGTGTAGTTCAATATCATAACAGGATAAGAGGAGTTGCCAACGAGCTTGGCGACGGGTTAATTTCTGTGCTGTTCGAAAATAGAGGAGATTCTTGTGGTCTGTAAAGATGATAACCAGATGGGGATTGCCTTCAAGATAATGACGCCATTCACTGAGTGCACGAATGACAGCAAGTAATTCTCGATCAAAGATCTGATAGTTTTGTTCGGCTGGGTTCAATGTTTGTGACAGATATCCGCAAGGATGGTAAACACCATTTTCATCGGTTTGCAAAAGCACAGCACCTGTTGCAACAAGAGATGCATCGGTGGCAATAGTGAATTGGTGTTGGGGATCTGGATTCCGGAGTACAGGTTGTTTCAAGAAGCATTCTTTCAACATTTCAAAGGCATGTTGACAAGGTTCAGTCCAGGAGAAGATATGTTCTTTCTTCGTCAGGTCAATGAGGGGTCGAGCGATATCGGAGTAATGGGAAATGAAGTTTTGATAGAAGTTGCAAAATCTGAGGAATGAACGGACTTCTTTGACTGTTTTGGGAGTTGGCCAATCGCGAATTCCATCTGTTTTAGCAATATCCATAGCCACACATCCGGGTCGAATTATCATCCCGAGATAGTCAACTTCTTGAGCATCGAAGGTGCATTTTTCTGGTTTCAGGAATAATCGTTCTTTTCTGATTTTATCCAGAACACAGCGTGTTCGGGCATGGTGTTCTTCAAGATCATTGGAGAAGATAAGAATGTTGTACATATAGATAACCAGCCATCCTTCATTAATTTCTTGTTGGAAGGTACGGTTCATATCTGCTTGGAATGTGGCTGGTGAGTTGCAAAGTCCAAAGAACATGACATTAGGTTCATATAAACCATATTCAGTGGTGAATGCGGCTTTCCAACGGTCTTCTGGATGGATGCGGATGTTGTTGTAACCAGATCATACGTCCATCTTTGTGAAGTATTTTGCACCGTGTAGTCGAGCGACAAGCAATAAGGGAAGTGGGAGCAGATAAGCGTTCTTTATCGTCCAATCATTGATGTATCGATAATCTTGGCATGGTCATAAGTCTCCGCTTTTCTTTCCTACAAAGAAGAAGCCACTAGCTTGAGGTGACTTCGATTCTGAAATAAATTCCTTTTTAACATTTTCATCAATGAATGCTTTGACTGCATTTCATTCAGCTTCAGATAATGGATAGATCTTCGACGTTTTGGGAATAAAACCAGGTTTTGTTTCAATACGATGATCAATGCCAGGTCGCTCAGGAGGAAGTTGATTAAGACCATCTTTAGCGAATATATCAGCGAAGTCATGGAGGTAAGAAGGAACTAGTTCTTCGAATGATTTCTTCTTTTGTTCCAAGCCTGTTGCTAAGGCGAACTGTTGGGCTTTGTTACTAACTTTGGTATATTCGGTAGGTCATGGCAAAGGTGAGATCGTAGGTTTTTGTTCCGTTTTGCTGGTTCCATCCATGACGAGTGGGGTATCCAAGGAGACGTTGGTGATGACGCAAAGTTCAGTGGCATCGGAGGAATATTCTACTAAGAATTTGTCATCATTGAGATCATAAGTGATTAGTTCTCGGACTTCAGGGGCGAAGTTTTCCTGAGACCAAACATCTTCTTTGGTATTGAAAGTGTCGTCATCATCGTCGGGGATAGGATCAAGTTCAGGAATAGGGATATCTTCTTCATCTGGGATTTCTTTGATAGAAGCACGGAAAGATGCGGGTGTGGGAGTTTCTGGTGATGATTCTATTGTTTCAGATTTCTTCAAGCGGGAATTCTTCCATTTGACATCAGGGTTTATCGTAAAAAGGGGTGGAAGTTTGTTGCGTTCCCATTCCTTGTCGACTTCTTGTTCTATTTGATTGCTTCGTTCTGTTTGGGGAAGTAGGAGGGTTTCAGCTTTCCAGCTAATAAAGGGGTCCATTGCTCAAAGCCAAGGGATTCCTAGAAGGATCTGGTCGTGTTTGCTTAATGGAGCGATATTGAATTTTCCAATCATAGTTCATTCGTCAATTTTGACAGTGAGTACGCAGTATCTTCGGATAGTGCCTCCTCTTGCATAGCTTCCATCGGCGGTGGTTACGCGAAATGGTTTACTGAGTTGATGCGTGCGAATTTTGTGGAGTTTTACAAATTCTTCGGATATGAATGTTCTGGCTGCTCCAGAGTTGACAACGGCGGTGGTTTCAACGATTTTGAGACGAGTTTTTGAGATGAGCATAATGGGAACCCGAAGTTCCTTTCTTATTCCAACAGCTCGAACAAGTCTAATTGGTACATTGGAAGGGTCTGACGTTGATCCAGTCTTCCACATTAAAAATCCTCGTTGATACGACGGACTTCTTCTTCATCATCTTCGGCTTCTTCCTTGCGGCAGACGGGGACCTTTCCATCCTTCTTCTTCTCAGGGCAGACATGTGATACATGCCCAACTTTGTGGCAAAAGAAGCATTTTCCAGTATGGAAATGTTCATTCTTTTGTTCTTCTGTGAGTCGGTCTACGACCATTGCATTGGGGTCGCGTGAGGAGTTGTATCGGTAATCTCCATATTGCTTCTTCTTCTGGGGTTTTCCACTATTGCGCATAGCAAGGAGGTGTAGTCGGTTATTGTCAAGTTTGGTGCATCTTTCAATAACTCCTTCGATGTCATCTGGGACTGATGGAGAGTTGTACAACCTTCCAAGTAGTCCGGGGTGTAATCCATCAAGAAAGAATTGTTTCTGCACAACATCCCCTTCAATTCCAGATTTCAATATGAGCGTTTGGAAGTTGTGAATGTAGGTTCTGAGCATTGTTCCTTCTTGTCTGAGTCCTCGGAGTTTAGCGAGTGCTGATCCTGCAGGATCAAGGGGTTTAAACGCTCTGGTGAAGTCGTTATAGAAATCCTTTCAGGTTCCATATCCAATGGGATTTCCTGTACTATCTTTGTGATTGGGGTTCTGGGCTAAACGAAGGAAGTCGTCCTTCCATAATCTTGCGTTTCCTTCAGTCATGTATGACAGGATGTAGATGATCTTCTGTTTCTCTTCTTTGTATAGTTCTCCGTTAATATCAAGGTATGAGATACAGTGCATTAGGAAACTTTCGGATAGTTCCCTATCTCCATTGTACGAAGGAGGTGCACTGATCTTTAGCTCAGTGGGTTTATCTTTGGTGGACATTGGTGGGGGCAGTGGTGGTAACGGTGGTACTGCGCCTAAGTTTAATGCGGCAACTAGCGGTGTTAGGGTCGTCAGAGTGGCTTGTCTGCTTCGTTCGTGAAGTCAAGGCTTATGGGGACCTAGTGCTATCTTTCTTGATGCCTAGGGTTTATCTGTTCTGTTGTCTGGGTTCTTGGTGAAGCTTGATGGCGACACAGGTTTGTAGACTTTAATCTTTTGTTACGAACTAGGATAGTTCTAACACAAGATAACTCAATAAGAGTTTAACGTCAAGTGAGGTTTCGATATGAAGTGCAATAAGCATGACATTAAGCTAATGACAAGACTAAGAGAGTGTCTTAGACTTGAGATAGATTCAGACAACTTAGAATTGGAGGTTCTAAGTGAGGAAGTTCCAGGTAAAACCTAGTAAGATTAAAGTGAAGAAATATAGTGATAGCTATGTGCTTAAATAGTCCATATGGAGTGCACGGACCAAGAGAACGCGTAAGCGATATAAGTACAATGGGTTTCAAGATAACCAAGAAAGGAAACAGAACTTGTAAGCTGGAGAACGCGTAAGACAATAGAACAATAGGAGTCTAGTGGTGGCAGTATGCGACCATGATGTAGTACAATGGTGAATGATAAGAGAAAATGTACAGGGGTAACACTGACTGTAACACCACCGGTCGCATCAACATCATCATCATCATCGTCATCGAATACTGCTAACGTTACTAACCCTCCGTCGACAATGCCCTCCTCGAACCAATACAGATATTCTTATCCGCTAGAAGACAAGAATGCAGACAAGCGCGTCTTAGAGCGCATTCTCGACACGACCATCAGCATCCCCATCAGAGAAATACTCGCCATATCGCCTGATGTGCGCAAGGTATTCCGCGATCAAATGACCACCAAGCGCATCACAGTTGGCACAGTATCTGTCAACGAACTATCGAGCCAACCTGAGCTCGAAGAATGGATGCGTGGGTATGATGAAGTCAGATTGCGCAGCGACGACGGCAAAGTCGTAGCAGATCATTACGTGCCTTTACGCTGCGTTCGTGCGACTACATTTGGCGGGTGGGTTCTTACCTGCGTGCTAGATCAAGGCGCCGAAGTAGTAGTAATGCCAGAAGCGGTCTGGATCACGCTCGGTGTAGGCATGTGCTCAGACTACTGCCTCAATATGGAGTCAGTCAATATGTCGAAAGATGCGACTCTAGGCATCATCGAGAACGTACCGCTCGACTTCGGAGGAGGACCTATGTACTTCCAAGTCCAGGTCATGAAGCACGCGAATTTCGACATCCTATTAGGTCGCCCATTCTTCAAGCTCACCAGCTGTCGCACATCTGATCTCCCAGACAGAGAACAAGATATCTTTCTCACAGACCCAAACACGCTGAAAGCAAATGCACATTCCAACCTTACCGTGGTTGAAGCGCGGCGCACAAGGCTCGCAAGGCCAAGCATGCCAAGATCATTCATCGAAGAAGATGGATGAGGGTTTTTAGATATCGATGATCTGCTGTTAACGCTGGGGAGACACTAACCCGTCTTTTATCGCCCCGCGCACATATTCATGTCCGCCAAGTATCATTTCTCGTCCTCGCATCATTCCCAAAGTGTCGCACATAGCGCGCACAGAAGGAAACCATTTGCTGCTCTTAAGGAGCAAAGCATCATTATCGTCACCAATCGCGCATAGTTATCCATCATCTTCATCATCATTTTCGTATTCATTGTCGTCCGTGTCAGCGCATTATGCGCATCTAACGTCAACCAGTTCCATTTTAGATCAGGCGTCTATCGACGCCTTTAATTCCATTTATCAGTATGATCGTGCGCTTCACGTGCTGGTTTATAAACCAGTCACGAAGAAAGTGCGCACAGTGCCTACTACTATGCCCCCAGAGTATAGAGTAGTGCGACAGTTACCCGAAGATCCATTGGTTGGCATGCCAGAACTGCCAACTAAACCACCAGATTTTGTCCCAGGTATCCGCTATACGCAAGAGCACGCAGATAAACTCAATTTAGACCCCGCGAAATGGCTATGGCCAGAAGAGCTCAAGCTAGTGCACTGGCTCGTTCACATGGGGTGCCTCTGAACGAGGTCACCTCAACGAGACGTGTTTCCCACTGTACAAGATCCCTACGGTACCGCATACTCCATGGTCGCAACGCAATATCCCTATTCCTCCTTCGACACTTGGCGAAGTTATACGCATCATCAAAGAGAAGATTTCATCAGGCATTTATGAGCCTTCGACAGCCGCATATCATTCGTGCTGGTTCTGTGTCGTCAAGAAAGATGGCAAATCCCTACGTTTAGTGCACGACTTGCAGCCGCTCAACGCGGTTACAATTCGTGATGCATCAGTTCCGCCCTTCGTAGAGCATCTCGCAGAATCATTCGCGGGCTACACAGTATATGGTATGATGGACTTGTATTCCGGTTATGATCAGCGCGCACTTCACGAAGAGTCGCGCGATTTGACTACCTTTGGGACGCCTTTGGGCCCTCATAGGCTGACAACTCTACCGCAAGGTCACGCTAACGCAGTACAGGTTTACCAAGGCGACACTGCCTTCATCCTGCAGCATGAGATTCCAGAGTTCACGTCGCCTTTTGTAGACGATGTTCCGGTCAAGTCAGTTCAGATGCGCTACCAGAATGTGGATGGTTCTTACGAGACTATTCCTGCCAACCCAGGCATCCGTCGTTTCATATGGGAGCATTGCATAGTGCTCAATCGCATCTTGCAGCGCCTAGAGAATGTAGGCGCAACCGTTTCCACGACAAAGTTTGTATTAGCCGCGCCTACCGCAATCATCGTTGGTCACAAGTGCACGTTCGAAGGTCGCATACCAGAGGACTCAAAAGTGCAGAAAATTTGTGATTGGCCTGAACCCAAGAACCAGACGCAAGTGCGCGGTTTCTTGGGGACATGCAGCGTCTTGCGCATATTCATTTGTAACTTCTCGCGCATCGCGTGCCCACTGATCAACCTTACTAGGAAAGACATACCCTTCAAGTTTGGACCTGAGCATTGGGAAGCAGTGCAAACACTGAAGGACTCAATATTAAAGTCCCCCGCATTGCAAAGGCTAGATTACAAGTGCGGTTGTGAAGTTATACTCGCTGTCGACACATCTTGCATCACCATTGGATTTATCCTATTACAAGTAGGTGCAGATGGAAAATGCTATCCTAATCACTTTGGATCAATCGCGCTCAGCAAAGTCGAGAGTTGCTACTCTCAGGCGAAACTAGAGCTTTACGGACTGTTTTGCATGCTACGCGCAGTTCGCATATTCATCTTTGGGATCGCCAACCTAACGGTTGAGGTCGACGCAAAATATATCAAAGGTATGATCAACAATCCCGATTTGCAGTCGTGCTCCTGAATGAAAGGACGCACCCAGTCGAAGCAGCAGGATTTATGCTAAACCGTACAGTGCATACCACACCATATGCAAAACATCTTGAACGCTCACCCGCATTTCTCGTCTTTTTAGACATTCTAGATCCCCCACCAGACGAACCAACCATCCCTTGGTCAGAGGCAGTGCTAGCGCTAGATGAGAAGATGATCGCGATCCAATGCTTTCTAGTTTCTCGCAAAAAACCTGCTGACCTTTTAGACGACGACTTCGACGCGTTCGTCACCTCCGCAGTGCGATACTTTGTACTAGAGGGAAACCTCTGGCGCAGAGAGTCGCAAGGCCAGCATCAGCTAGTCATAAGAGCCAACAAGCATAACAAGTGTTACCGAATCCTCAAAGAGGCGCACAATGATCTCGGTCACAAGGGTATTTATACCATTCGCACGCGGCTACTTTTACGCTTCTGGTGGCCGATGATTATCGATGATATCAAGTGGTATGCGCGCATCTGTCACGAATGCCAAGTGCGTCAGATGCGAAGATTGCACATACCGCCAATGGTTCCAATACCAGGAGGTCTCTTTCGTAGGGTGCACCTTGACACGATGATGATGCCTAAAGCAGGCAGATTCGATCGCATAGTGCAGGCGTGCTGCGCGCTAACGTCGTACCCTGAATGGCGCATGTTGCACAAGGAAAACACGAAGACACTATCAGTGTTTATCTTCGAAGACCTCCTATGCAGATGGGGTCCTATCACCGAAATCATTACTGACAATGGTCCAGCGTTCAGACTCGCGGAAAAATATGGTATCCACCCAATCCGCATATCGCCCTATAATTCGCAAGCCAACGGTATAGTCGAGCAGCGTCATTACGATGTCCAGGAGGCCATCATTAAAAGTTGCGAAGGAGATGAATCCCATTGGTATCAAGCCACGCACTCCGCATTCTGGGCTGAGCGCATCACAGTGCACAAGTCTACAGGATTTTCACCATATTTTATGGTTCACGATGTCGAGCCTATTTTTCTGTTTGATCTTGCAGAAGCAACATTCTTATTTGACTTGCCGGGGCAGCGCGAGTTTACCACTACTGACCTCATAGCATGGTGCGCGCATCAATTACAGAAGCGCATCGAAGACATAGACGCGATTAAGGATAAAGTCCTGAAAGTGCGCTATCAGTCTATTCGCAACTTCGAAAAGAGGTTTCGCGCTACGATCAAGGACTATGATTTCACGCCTGGCTCTCTAGTGCTAGTGCGCAATTCGAAGGTCAAGTACGAGCTGAGCAAGAAGACAAAACCGCGGTACTTGGGACCTATGATAGTTGTGCAACGCACGAAAGGAGGCTCATATCTGTTGGCTGAGTTGGATGGCGCAGTCTCGTGACTTCGATACGTAGCATTTCGCGTTATACCATATCATCCGCGAAATGACGAGCGTGTCGCGGTAACGAGTATCACTGGAATGGATGACAACGTGCTTGATCGTTTGGGAGATGAAGAAATGGAAGAGCCAGATGAAGAAGAACCTGAATGCGACTTCAGCGCATAACGTGATTCACACCCCCCCTACATCACTCGACATTCTATCATAGAATGCCTCCAAAATCACACACCGTCAAATAACAAAAACATTGAATAAAATCAAAAATCACAAAAATATACTGTCTCAATACCTACACTCAGTTTTACCCCAGGTTTAGTCCAGTGATCTCATTTTCTCTTGCTCTTGTTCCATATAACGTGCATTGCCTGAACATATAACCAACAGACTCTAATATAGAATGCCTCCAAAATCACACGTCATGTATATAGCTAAGTTTCATTTCTGGATCGAGCGCGTGCACCATAGACCCACTAGACTTTCCATTTCGAACACGCACAGCCGCGCTGCGCACGTTTTATCATTAGATCATCCGCGCATCATAACTAATCATTAGACGACAGGAATAGATGAAAGAAGCTCACACGAAGAAGATAAGACAGACGCGCACTCTGCGAAACACATGCATCGTATTTTCTTTCAATCTCTCAAACCATATCAATTTCTCTTACTCACTACATATTCATTTTATCTCACTAGCGCCTATGGACTATTGGGACTTGGACATGGACATGTGGATGCGACAAATATATCTATTGGTACAAGGCACATTGGCGCCAATTGGAGAAATCTATAGTACAGGCGCGCTGGCGCCAACAGGAGACATCTATTGTACATGCGCATTGGCGCGGAGACAACAAAAACGGAAACTACTCTAATCCAGGAGCTCTGACAACTTCAGCTCCACAGTTGCCCAATCCTGCGCATTGGTGTAAGCCTTGTTTGACAAGGTAATCATCTCCGCCTGCTTGGTATGCGCATGGAAGTGCACCTGCGCGAGCACCTCCTTCAACTGCGCAACTTCCTCCTTGAGGTCCGCGTTCTCTGCCAATGCGAGCGCGAGGACTTCTTCAGAGTCGACAGCCTTGGCTTTGCCCTTGCTGAGAGGCGCAGGAGCAGGACGCGCAGGAAGAGGTTTGATGGCGCAAGGAGGGATGGTGAGGGAACCGCGAATGACTTTCTCCTCGGCAATGCGCTCGCCAACGATTTCGACTTCAGCCTCAGACGAAGAGGACTCGTCCGCATCACCACCTGTGGTGGAGGCAGCCACACGCTTCGTGGACTCGACGGTGGACTCGCAATTTTGGCAGCGCACGCAGTAGGCGCAGCCCTGGGAGCCTTCCTTTTGGCTGAGAAAAGCTATCAGTACACGGCAAAAGAGGACAAAAGAAAAGAGAGACTCACGAACGAAGGAGCACCCCTTCCTAGCATGTGCGCAGGCATCACAACACTTCCCCTTCTCAAAAACGCAGTGCAGTTTTGCGTCGACACAGCACTCACACTTGGGCGCCACAGGAACAGACTTCCGCCCTCCAGAGACCTAATCAGGCAAATGAGTCAAACAAGATAAGCAGAGAGTGCGAAAGGTACTCACCGGTCCGCCCATGTCCGGAGGAGTAATGCGGTCTTCTTCCTCCGCTGGAGCCTAGGACGAGCTTCCAGCAGTAGGAAGGGCAATCTCCGCAACATGCGCAATGGGACGTGCAGTCGCGACCTTGGGTCCCTCCACCGCAGGCAGGATTGCCTTCGCCTTCCAGCTCTTCATGAGCTTCTCCAAAGTACGGTGCGACTTGTGGCCACTCGCGAGAGCCGCGGTATCTTCGCCCTCCATGCGAAGGGGAACTTTGGCTGCCGCCCCATCCTTGCCACACGCAGTCATACTCATCTATAAAGGACAAGTTAGGACGAGAACACGAAGAGAAGGAAAAGAACACGCACCAAAAGGGAACTCCATTCCTGCATCCACGACTCTTGCTCCTCGATGAGCTCACCATGCGCATCTGGCACCATCAAAACGAGAGTGCGGACTTGGTCGCAGATGGCGCGCCAAGTCTGAGTGATGCGCATCTCCACGGATTCCTCCTGCGATACGAGAGCAGCAGCACTTAGAGGCAGAGCCTCAGGTTCAGGAGAAGGGGAAGGGGATGCAGTAAGCATGGCGAGGTCAAAGTTTGTCATGGTTGTGATAAGATGAGGAAGAAGAGAAGCGCGAAGTGAGTTGAGGAATATAACCATTGAACCAGATTAGGTCAGTGACTTGCACCCACAAAGTCCGCAAACCACAAATCCACTAGCGGTACCGGCGCTCATTCTTTCCCATGGCGGTACATGCACAGTCATGTGACTTCGTCCTTCAGAAATTTTGCTAAGTCCATTCACGCTATATGTGACTGACTGGGGACAGTCAGAATGCAAAGTCCCCCGCAGGTGTAGAGACTCATCTCTCCCTGGGCTCATAATCACGCATATTCCTATCGACCTCACCTCTATCCATCATCTGCGCACTAAAGTAGTCACACACGACATAACGTGCTATCATGCGACATCGCGCGCACTCGCGCTATCTTTCGCGCACTTGTGCACTCTTTCTAGGTCTGGCGCACTCCCTCCGCATGTCCTGTCCAATTGTCCTATAGTTCATAGGTGAGTCTCGGCCTTGCATAATCATAACTAATCATATCTCGTCACCCTATGTCATCTATGTGCTCACCTCTCATTTCTTACATATTAATATTACCTATAGCGCTCCCAATCCGGTACCACGCCCTGGGAATACCGCTTAGCTAGAATTGCATGTCTAGCGCTTCATTTTACATTACTTACTTTACTTTCCACCATCACCTCAGTACCAGTTAGAATTTGAATCTACTTGATTTCTGCTCATTCTGAAGTTGGCGCCTAGTCAATAGTCAAAACTTGTATCCTCTTCGACTTCTCCAAAACCGGTTCTATATTGCGCTACTCTCGTATTTGCGCGCGTGCTACTTCTATCGCGTGACTTTCGACTTTCGCCCTTCGCCCTACAACTCGCGCTCTTGCGCCCGCTATAGGAAATCAAGCTCAATTCATCAGCTATCAATTCCCTTCCACACATTAGGAGGAACTTTCTCAGTAGCAATCTCCTTGGGACGACTCTGAACACTCGCACCCAGAGGTTTTACTTAGCCCACTAGTTTTCAAGTACCTTTTCTCAAAGTACAACATTCCTCACCCACATCAGCTCTCAAAAACTCTTCTACCAGAGCATCAGACAAGCACGTCATCCCACTAAACAACGAAGACATACCACGATGAACATGGCGATGGCAATACACGCTGCATGCGACATCTTTGGAAAATCTCCCTCCAGTGAACAAATATGGCTGTCGATAAGGGACTGGGACACCCCTAAGAACATCCGGGGCTTCATCTGGAAAAGCCTACATGGCACCTACAAAATAGGTGAGTTCTGGGACAAAATTCTCCACTATGAACAAAGAGGAATGTGCGGAATATGCGGCTCACTCAAAATGATGGAACATATCCTCATTGACTGCGAATCCCTCACTTCCTGCATGATATGGCAAGCAGCAAGCAACCTCTGGTGCAAAAGGGAGGCCAACTGGCCCAAAATCCATTTTGGTACAATCCTGAGCTGTAATTTAGCGGACTTCAATGACAATGGAGGAAAGAAAAAACCAGGACAGAATAGACTCTTTAAAATAATAGTGCTGGAATCCGCTCACCTTATCTGGAAGCTGAGATGTGAAAGAACCATAAAATTCGAGGGTATTCGAGAGAAATTCCACTCAGACACTGAGATCTATAACAGATGGGTGAATGCCATAAATATGAGACTAAAGTTTGACTGACTGCTCACCGACTCCATGAGATACGGGAAGAAAGCTCTCAAAGTCGAGACGGTACTAAAAACCTGGAGTGGTATATTACTAAATGAAGAAAATCTTCCAGACAATTGGGTCCATAAATCAGGGGTTTTAGTGGGTATGGCGCCCCGCCATCCTCCAGGACAGAATAGGTAAATCCAAAGAAGCGTCGAGTCCCACACTGCTAACAGCGTACATAAAGTATTTCCTCTGGGTGACTAATTCTTTTCAACACGGGTGCAATTCCCGTATCCCCAATGTATCTACTAGGATTGACCTTGTCAGTTGCTAGCAGATAATATTGTTCCACCAAAAAAAAGAAAAAGAGAAACTAAATAAATCAAGGAAACTAGAGGCAACTCGGTGACAGCAAAGGACTAGACAATCTCTCGTACCTTTCCTTGTCACACTTTCTATACTTTCTATATGACAGGTATGGTATCAATCGCATACCATGCATGACAACGCATGTTCGAGCTATCTAAGGTAAATCTTGCATCCACAGGTAGCTATCAAGCTTCATGTATTTTTGCCGCTCAATGTGATTCTAGGCTATAAACTTCAGAAACAGATCTCCAAAGCTATTGTGAAACGTTCTGGCACAGTCTGATCAGCACTCGACAAATACAACAAACTCGCTGTCTCTCAAAATTCCCGACAGCCTATGCTTCAATACAGTGAGGTCATGTCTTATGCAGCTCTTGGCAAGTTCAAGATCCTCAAGTGCTCGCGCCATGACATACTTGCGAAGCCATGGAGCAATGGCACCCATCGTGAAATGGCTAATAAGTATTTCAAAATTATTCATGCATGGGAAGAAATAACTCGACTGAATGTTGAAATACAACGCCTGCAGGCATGGGTTGACAAAGAGGATTCTGATGTCGAGCGGATGGCTACAGAACTTGATTCAACAGATATGCTACTTGCTGCGGAGTTGCAGTTATTGTTCAATTGTCAATGCAGGATTAATGATGTGCATCGCAGCCACCTTGCATGCATATATAACTTACCAGGATTCACTGGTTCTATCCCCTTGCAAGTAAACACCATGGTTACTGGTAGTGAGAACGAGGAGGAATGTGATCTGGTGTTGGAAGGCAAGCAGTCGGCACGGTTTGAGTTCTGTATTGAGCAGATTCCACAGTAGTGTTTAGTTGTAGCATGATGTTGCTTTAAATTTGAGGACAAAGTACGAGAACTTAACAGAATGGTATCTGAAGGTGTGACACTTGGCATATGATTTCCAGATATAATGTTCTATATAGAGCTGGATGGTAGATAGATAATGTCACATATAGAGCTCAATGGTAGATAGAGCTCGACAGTAGATAGATAATGTTCCATATAGAGCTCGATGTGTTGGCAATGTGTACTACTGTATTTAAGCTTGAAACCTTCAGGCCTCAACATTCAGTAACTACCTTCTAAATGCCTGAAACTCGTACTTATGATCTTGTCCAAGAGGGCCCTCTCCCTCGACCAATTCTAGATCTTGCTTTCTTCAATGATGACACGAGCTTATTGGTGAGTCTCTTTTTCTACATAGTCCACACAATCCTTGTTGCAAAGCTAGCGCGACTATCTTGCCATCCACTTTCATGCAACTTTTGACTTTGGATACTCCCTCAAGTCACCTCAAAAAATTCATGTCCGCCAAGGAAAGAGAGGCAACCCACAAGACTTTTGGGCTATTCTGTCACTGGATATCACACTGCTTGCTACTTCATCTCATACGCCCATTCCTGCTCTTGCAAATGCTATCATCGGAATCTCCAGAATACTTCAAAATCAAGTCTTACCTGAGATTTGTGCTGAGCGTTTCAATGATTGTTGGACAGATGTGAAGATACCACCTTGCCTTCAGCAAAAGAGTGAGTGATCTGTGTTGAGTCTTCAACTTAATCTTACTTCAATATCAGCATCCACAGATACTCTTGGCACTGTCACTCATGCCATGACTTTGATCACACATCCAAATTATACGCAAACATACGCACTTTCGGCATCCACTTCTTTGGTTCCGATTAGTCCTACTGTGACCACTGGCACTTCAACCACACCATTAGCTTTGGGAGCTGTTGGTTTTGAGACAGTTAAGGCTGGGCTCGCTATTCACCATCTTCCAAGGGGTGTTTTGCACGAAATACACAGTTGCATTAACGAAGATGCTGGATTCGAAGTATCTCAATGGCAGTATGTCCTTGAGGAGAACCTGGTGTTTGAACCTTTGATGTCAACCATACTGAAACTCATGCATGCCATTTCGGCAGGCATTACTAGTGAGTTTAATTTCTGCTTTGTGTTGACCCTGTAATAACAGTGTATACTAGTTTAGATCATTGCAACTACTAGCACTCTGATGTTATAGAATTTGATTTTGTCTACAGAAAAATTCAATTACTTCTGGTTCTCGCCTCTGTCCCCCCTCAAGTATTTAAGTTAGAGGCTTTCGAACCTCCTTCTCTGCCAATTTTCAAGATCGCATTTGCCCCCCCTCAAGTACTTCAGTTGGAGGCTTTCAGATTTTGAGATAATGGCATGCACTGTGAAGACACGCACTGTTAAGAGGGTCCATCCGCAGCTCACTACCTCTCAGAAGGCCGCTCATCGTGAAAAGTTTGTATCCCTTACTAATGACATCAATGATACACGAACAGCCTACATGGACGAAGTCCAAGGACTTGCAAAGAAACATGGACAGTACATTTTTCATCAAATTATTGTGATAATAATGCTAATTCATTACCAGGTCTGAGCGCTGGACACGGCGTCAGTTATACCTTGGCGGTGTAGAGAATGGTCCTAGGATGAGTGGTAACAAGCCATAATTAGTCCGCACTTAACCTAACCATCTCCAACACTCTCCGATGCTTTCCGCATCGGACGCGACGTTTTGTACCTCCGGACTCATCGGACCTCCTGTGCACTTGTCCATCCTATGTCCAGTCCTGTCCTGTCTAACCCCACTGGTGCGTAGTTGATTATTCCCATTGACTCAAGCAGTCTACAGTGTTATTACATGTGTGCTCACATGGCCCATGCACCTCATGGCCGATTACATATCTTTGGACCCGACATTTCACTACTGTTCTTGCCTGTACACCTCCGGACTTTCACGTACTTAGTTAAATAGAGCTAGGGCGACCATGTACATCACCATCTAGTAGGAGGGCAAAGCCCTGATACTTGGTCACCCCATACTGAGTGTATAGTTGGCCTTAGTCAAATATACTTGGTTATCGTTCGTTTTGCCTCTGGACTTAGTGTCCTATCGTTCCCTTAATGTTCCCTTACCTCTGAAAGCTAGTCCCGACACTTTCCCTTCATTTCCCTTGCTCTCCCATACTCTCCGCTACCCAAACCTTCGGACACGCTGTTTCCCACCATCGGACTTCACTACATACCTTTGGACTTCACGTTGGACCTTTGGACTTTGTCGCCTTGCATAATACTTACGAATCAGACTTACACTAGACAGCAGACCCCTCTAGGGTCGAACACTCTTGTCTATCACAAGTGAAGCAGACTAGGCAGAGCAAAAGACTCAACATACTGGTTAGGTGTTAATTACGATTCTCACTCAATCAGGTTAAATACCCTTCAGCGGGAAAATTGTTTGTCTTCAGCACTTGAATGACATAAATGAAGGTGTGTTGATTCAGTGTGCTCCTTGTTAGTGGAATTAACACAAGTTCTTAGGCCTTTCGCGTGGTGACCACTGGAAGTTGACGGAGTTCATTGAAGATCACAAGGAGACTCTCAAGCATGATTATTCAAAGCTCACTGCTGCTCAGAAAAATGTGTTTGAGATCCAGGTTATGAAGAAGTGTGTTGAAAATCAAAAAAAATTGTTCATAACAACCCAAAGGCTGTGCAGTGCGATATGCTCACATCCTTTGCCACAATGGATCACATTAAGGAAAGAGGAAAGGATCAGCATTGAATATGGTTCTGGTCTCGATAGCAGCCTCACAGGCATCAATCTAGAGGGACAGACGAGGGAAAAAAGTAAATGCAAGGGCAAGGACATAGTAAAATAGGGCTTACCACGAGCTCGCTGTTCTCTCAAGTGTTCAGCCTCAAGGCGATCCCGGCGTCCAACTGGCAAAGTATGTAGGCCCAAAGCTACGTAGTACCGTCATCGTCACATGGCGCGATGTTGAATGAAGAGTGCACTGCTTCATCATCATTGATGGTGGGGTGGAGAGGACTAGAAAGCTTAGTAAACCAGTGCCAGAGCATGAACATACCTGTATGCACTAGATGAGCTATTAAACCATAAATATTGCTGGCAGAGATATGGGAGACATGTCCCCATTCAAAGAGGGAAAAAAACCGCTTGAAAAGGTTCAAATTTGAGGTGTATAAGCAAGCTCGTCATTGTAGACGACGAGCTCGCATGATGGTGGTCGTGGGAGACACTGCGGAGGATTTATGGGAATTGCCGGCTTATACTACCCAGCTATACACCGGATATAGCCACCCAGCTATACACTGGGTATAGCTGGGTAATAGCTGGCAAGAAAAACCTTACAAGTCACTGCTAATCGCTGAAGAAATTGCTGAAGTTTTGTGTGGTAAGCTTTCCCCTCTAATTAGTAATGTCGTAGGATACCTACTGATATTACTAAGTAGTAACATAAGCGGTGATGGTCAGGTGATCTCTGAGACAAGGAACTAGCAGTGTTCCTGAATATGTGGCAAACTTCAAACAGAAAGCCGCATACACCAATTTCTCTGATTACAACCTCTGCATCAAACTCCAACTTGGTCTACAATACCAAATCAAAGAACAACTTGCACATGTTCTCTCATCTGAAAAGAACACACTGTCTAAATTAATTGAACAGGCAGTACAGATTGGATAGAACTTTGAAGAGTTAGATGGAGAAAAGAAGAAGAACACCAAGGAAAGAGACTTCAATACTCCACAACCCAAGGCTGGTCCTAGTAACAGTGATGCTATGGATGTCGACTCCAACAAGCAAAGATACGCACCCAGAACTCAAGGAAAGCCTGGAGCTTTCAAGTGCTATCGCTGTGGAGAAGGACAGATAGCTAGGAACTGTAAGAAAACTCCTAAACAAGTGAAGGCCACATCACCAGAAGTACCTGCAGGAGAACCACCCATCACACTTGCTCAGGTCAAGGCATTGATAGAAGCTTCAAAGAAAGAAAATTCGGATTTTTAGAAGGATCAAAGTCAGAGTCTGCAGACTTATATCCAAACAATCGTTTCTCTATCCTATCTAGTTTCTTGAATGTATCAGAAGTATATTTGCGATCAAAATCAGAGCATTTTTACATTCCAATTACCTTGAAAGGAAAGAACTGAGAAGCAGACATAAAAGCATTGGTGGACTGTGGGGCTTCAACCCTATTTATAAATGAGAAGTTTGTGAAGAAAAATGCTGCGCATTGTCGTAAATTATTATGTCCAATCACTGTCAAGAACATTGATGGCTCACTCAATGCCGCTGGATCAATGACTCATTTTGTCAAAATAGGTCTAAAGATAGGTGACCATATAGAAGACAAATCTGCATTCATGGTTACAGACCTCAGTAGTGATGACATTATCATCGGCATTGATTGGCTGAGGTACCATAATCCTGAGATTGATTGGAACACAGGATGATTCTCACTTACACATTACCCGGTGAAGTGTGAAATGACAAAGAAACAGAGGTGTATCTATAAGTGAGAAAATATGAAAACACAAAAACAAAAAGAGAGCAATGTACTTCCAGATTTGATTCCCGTAGAAGAGGATGACGATGAAGACTTGCCAAAGAAGAATGTGGAGATGGAAGAAATAGAAGATGAGGATAGTCCAAGGGATGAGTGGATTAGATATAAAACTTCTGTTGCCATGGAACAGAAGGTAGCAGAAGAAACTACTAAGAAGAAGAAGTCTGTACTACTGGCAAAGAGATAAACTAGCAAAAGAATTTGCCTAGGTTCTAGAAGTTGTACTTTGTTGAGCAGCTTCTGAAGTGACTTTAGTTGTGCTCAACAAAACAGTGAAGGCACTCCAGAATAAAATCAATAAAGTGGGTTCCAAGATGAGGTGGCCAAGCAGCCAAGCCCAAAATTGCACTCTTTTATTTGAAAATTCCAGCTGCATGACCATGACCTACTTGTCTGTTAGACCTTACTTGCACACAGCTCCAGAGTATCATTGCTATCCTAATGATCCTTATTAATCATTTTTCAAAGACAAGCATGATAAATTGGCACCAGGTGGCTGCTGCTGTTGAAGAGATTTTTGTGATCCTAGAATCCTACAGTTTAAAGCAGCAAAGCAATGCCTTTGACAAGTTATCAGGTAAATGCTGGAAAACATGAATGTAACATACCTTTCTAAGGAGGTCTCCCTATATTGAAGGAAAATTAGTGATTAAGGGAACCAAGGTTTACAGGATCCAAGGTTGAATGCCTATACTTTGGCTCACAATTCATCATGCTTGTGATGAGCACAACAGCCAACTGTGGTATAGCCTTGAGGGTATCAACTCCTGCAGTGACCAACTATATGGCAATAACTTTCAATAAGGCACATCTAGCAAGTTGTCATGGTTATTATGCTTAGTGATACAGTTTTGTCAGAGTCCCTCCAAGTCCTAGGGCTCTCTCTGACTGTCTATATTACACTCACCATGGACTCACCAGATGTCACACAAATGTTGAGCTCATTAAGCCTTGACATTGCTGACCTAAAAAGGCACTAGGCAGGATGGGAGTTACATGATGTTGCCTGGGACTCAGAAGTTGGGGAAGCTCAACAAATAAGTGAAGGCACTCCAGAAGAAGATCAACCAAGTAGATTCCAATATAGGGTATAGTACTTTTCTGGATTCATATTAATAGTTTTCACTTAGCTTTACTTACTCTTTCTTTAGTTTATGATTGCATTTTTACTGCTTACATAATCATCAAATCTTCAACCATCACTAGCTAGACTTCAGTTCATATTTCTGGTAGCTCTCCTTTTAGAATTCAGTAGTTTTCCCAGATTTTGTAGCTTCTTAGTTTTAGTAGCTTTATAGCTCACTATCAAGCTTCTGATATACAGTCTTTGTTTCTTTGTCTGGAGTGACTCTTTTATATCCTCTCTATCTCTATATCTCTCTTTTGAGCACTTTCCTAGTCAGAAACTCTTTAGGGTCAAACACTGTCTTTTTAGGCATAGCACCTAGGCAGCAAGACCCAACATTAGTCTGCCTTATCACCAGAATTGTTGTATCCATACCAAACCTCCTCATGCCAATATGAATATGTTCAGGTGATGTATATAAGCTTAATACCAAGAAGGGGACAGAGCAAAGAAGACTTCAGAACAATATTGAAGAGCACAAATACACAACTGATAAGCATACAGAAGACAATAAGAATTACAAAGAGAGGATTAACAAGCTTGAAGAAGAAGTCAGAAACCTTAAGGTGCTGAAGAGTGACCTTGAGAAGCAAGTTACAGAGGTAAGTGTCACCATTTGGTAATGTTTTGACAACTTTTCCACAGAACCACAATGCACTTATGAAAATCAAAAGATGAACTCTCATAAACAATGTACAGAAAAAACTGTTAAAAGTTTATCACTTCACAATAGCCAACCTCCTCCCCAACCACTATCAGGTGGGACAGAACTCATTAGACCAGCAACTGGACTTGGTGGTCACCTTCATATTTGATAGGCTCACTTGCCAGGATAAGAAAAGGCTCCCATGTGATGCATTAAGACTTGTGCTAAGCACATCACAGTACAGCTTCCAGAACCTAGACAACAAAGTTGTACATGGCTTAACCACTAAAGAGGCTGTCTGAGACAAGAACTCCTTAAAAAAGGGGCAAATTGATTCATTAATCAAGGTATACAATTGGACACATGGTACTTCTCTCCAAGTCTGAGTAGATGTTGTTAGATACCATCATTTCTTAATACTCAACCAGTCAAAGGACTATGAAGTGCAGATGAATGTATTATTATTGTCAACACACGAATACTTCCTGGCTTGAATGAGTTTGATTGCATGTGATTTTGCAGAATAGGCAGAACCATTGTTGAAGCTGAATCTACTGAACCATGGCAATTAATACTGTGTCCAAAATGTTACACTCAGCATAAGAGTATAAGGGGACTTGAGTATCTATGTGAGGCCTTTGTTAAGAGACATTCATCATGCAGTGGTTAGCAACCTAGAGTTGGTATGATATCTAAGGTTATCTACATAGTGGTACAGCAAGTGTTTACTGACATGCCTTCAAGAGTATAAAACTCTTAGTTGAGGAGACTAAGAGAAACATTTACTGAAGAAGAAAGCTTGCTAGGCTTTGAAGTGGATTTCAAGATCAAGTAAATTCAAGTTAGAGAAATACAAGTAAGGCTAACTGCATATTTAGATGTAGGGAAAGGTTTAGGGCAGGGGCTACCATATTAGTATGTGAGCAAAGAGGAATCAAGTCAGAGTCCCAAGTAAGTAACTGCACAGTCATGATGAGTCAGATGAGTCATAGCAGAGAACTTTGTGGAATAGTCCAGAATGTGATAGAATTAATTGAGGCTGGCCATGAGGCCGGAACAAGTACTGGTTATTTGGTTGGCAGTTGAGGCTAATATCCAGGCAATATCACCCACATTACACTGGGTGATATCAGGTCACCAGCTATCTAGCGCTACATTCAAAATGATGTAATGTCAGAAATTCCTAATTTGGATTTCAATGCCTTGTAAGGCAAAATGGCCTTTGAAATGGGTTTAAATAATAGAGTTATGCTGGAAATTGCCATACAAATATGGTTGCAATAGCATTGCAACCCATTGTAATGGTATGACAATGGTACGGCAATGATACAGCAATGGTACAGCATGTTGCAATGTGCATCAGTAAGATACCATGTTACTTAATCAACTTAGCTGACTTTGCTCAAAACTGTTTACTCTCTCCTGCATCATCCACCTGGAATATCTTATTTTTTTAGTACAAACTACAACAAAATATGTATATTAAAATAGCTCAACAATTTTTTTGTGAACACATTGAAGTTGAAATTTTGACAAAGTAGATTGACTTAACCAAAGTCACTTAAGTGTGCTTTAAGGCAGTAATATGGTACAGTGTACTACCAGTACCTTTCACACAAGATTCACACTTGTCAAGTTAAGGTATGTAAACCACCATTTGAAACAATTTGAGTACCTAGTGTTAGTATTAGGCATCTAAATAGTACTACCAATGCAATGTTTAATTTTTTTGGGCAATATTAAACACGCTCAGTGATTTAAAATATCCAGTGCTCAAATGTCACACAAATATAGTACATTTCACAGTGTGACCAACACATGACATCATGTGACAAATGGTTTTGCACTTGATTCACACATTGTCACACTTGAAACAGGTTTTGCACAAAATGCCTTTTGCAACATGGAATTTCAACCCAATCACTCCCTTCTGTAGAGATATTTTGTGCAAGATACCTGGCTGATTAAAATAATATACATATACAGGCAATTTTTGGGCCTCATACAAAAGTTGTTTCTCAGTACAACTGTATCATTTCTTCAACAGAATCTATCCCCAGCTTTGACACACTTTACATATCTCTTTGTAATTTTATAGTATACTTCTATACTGTATAATTTTGACCTTATGTTCATGGGAATTTTAGCACTGCATTACCTAATGGTTTTGTGATAGGTTTGTCTCTTGAGGACAGCTGTGACAAACTTACAATAGGTTCATATATGTTCATATATACATGCTCAGTAGGATAATATATGTGCCCTCTACATAGAGTATGGCCAAAAAATGATAATAAGAGAAAAAAATTAGTGGTTGGGTGAATGTTTTCATAAAAAAACATATCTTAAAACAAACATATCATATGTTATGTCACAAAATTAGGTTCACCAGCCAAAAATAGCTGTGACTGTCACAAAAAATAGGTTCGTTTCGTTGAGCTAGCTACAGTGTGACGAACCTAAGGTCGAAATTATACAGTATATGCTTCTTATAGCTGTTTGCATAATAATATGGCCGGCGGTAATTTCCAAAAAAAGTGTGCATTTATTTTTGAAAAAGTAGTGCTACGAAAATCGATTTTTATCTCAACAACAAAGCAAGCTACTGACATAGTCCAAGCAACAAACCTGATCAGAAAAATCTGGTGCAGACAACCAGCGAAAAATCTAAGTGATTCGGCGAAGTTGGTGGTCACCTGCCCTCAGAGCCAGTAGAATCACAAAGATTGATTTTTATTTCAGTAACAAAGCAAGATATTGACAAGCGGTAAGATATAAACTTGATCAGAAAACTCAGGCACAGATGACTGCAGAAAGGATGGAGTGGTTTGGCAAGGTGGGCGCTTGCCTCGTGTCTAATTCAAGTTGTTAGCATAAAAACCAAATTCACACACATCTTACTTTTCCCGGAGGATCCCCAATAAGCTAAGGGCTGGGAGCACTGCTGTATGCAAATGCCAAGCAAATTCCTCTCCTTGAAAGGCGAAGTTTAAGGACAGACCTGTTCAAGACACAGGAAAGCAGAGCAAATCAACACAATCCTTCAACTCACTTTGTAGTGTCGCTGACTCAGCAACTCTTGCACCCACACACCTAGCCGTGCCACAACCTCTGTCTCCCCCAGAGTCGCACCCACACAGGACAGCATGACCATGCACATGAGATGCACTCATCCCATGTGCACCCGCTGGAAATGCCTGTGACGGACACATCAATGATGAGCTTGTCCGGGTGAGCAAGGAGCGTGTCCTCAATTTCAGCGGGGTAGATTTCCATCTCCGAAATAAGTCCTTAAAAACAAGCATTAATACAATGATCCACGCAACAGGAGGATATTGAAAGTGCAAGTGCACCTGCGAAGACTCTTTTCATGGCTGGGAAATGGGGCACGAAGCTGGTCAGCAAGCTGGGGGTGGAGGTGCACAGCTAATTCCTTGAATCGAGCTCAGATCGGCACTTTTGAACCATGGATGGTGAACAAGTTGGTGTGCAAGTGAGGGGACAAAACTTATGGTTGTGGTGTGGTATCTACATTGTGAATTCAGTATGAGTACCAGTAGTATGGTGTACATTTATTCCATGTACTTGCTATGCACTTACTTTGGAGCATACTCTAAGAATGAATTGATGTTCCACTTCAGGAGTATTACAATTGTGGAAAGTTCGAAGAAGTTGAAGAAGGTTGAAGAAACTGGTCAGGTAGAGGCTGAGAGAGTGGCAGATTGAAAAGACGTTGAAGGATACTGTTGCTAGGCCTTGGTTGCTGTCTTGAACATTGAAAGAAGGCATGTGGCTGCCACACCGAGTCAAGGAAAGAACCATATGCCCCGTATGACGGTACATATGGCCGTAAACTTACGGTGTCATATGGTTGTCGAATGACCGTACACCATAACCGTCAATGAGAGCTCTAAAGCCCCGATGGTACGGGTACGGCACCCGTATTACGTCACCGTACATGCCCATAATACAGGCTACGGTGGCCAGCCCTAGCTGTAATGTATAGCTCAAGTGGCAGGACAAAATAATAATAATCGACAAAGTTTTAGCACAAGTGTGAAATGTACCAGTGGTGTGAAAGGTACCGGTAGTACACTGTAGTTTACTGATGTGGTTGCAATATTATTGCAATATATTGAAAAATAGCAAGATTCCTTGCACATTCATTTCAAGAATACCTCATTGCAGCCACTTTTGGAAATTTGCAACATAGGGACTTACATTGTAGTGATGTTCACCATTTTGCCCTTAGTACACGTTGGCTGCAGTGAATTATTAATGTTGGAATCCTGATAGGCCCTATCAGATTCATGCCATGTGACTTGACAAGAGATGATGAGTTTTGATGACTAAGCTATGTAATTGATGAGTACAAGCGCCCGTGGAATGCCTCTATTACCCGTACTTTGGCTGGAATGAACGACAGCACTACTTGGCCTAGCTCTAAGCACATCAAACTCGAATTGTCTCCGACCTCTCCGCAATTGGCAAATGACCCTTCGACTTTGAATGATGAAGACCTTGGTTATGATCACTGCGTCATTTGTCTGGAGTCCCTGGTGGACCGAACTGTTATCCCAACTTGCTCCCACGAGTTCTGCTTTGAATGCATTTCGATTTGGGCAGGTGAGCCCGGCGCTCCATTTCTACTTCAGTAATTGGTAACCATGTTTTCTAGAGCAATCGCAAAAGTGTCCATTGTGCTCCCAATTGATCGGTGAATATGTTATACATCATATACGCTCGCAGTTCGACTATCAAAAACATTATTTGCCCCCACAACGCTCCTCGTCACCGCAGTTATTGCCAACAGGGGAATCTCGTGTACGAGTTGCCCGACGGGCACGTAGGAATCGCTACTGGGGCCGCAGGGATCGTCATGACGCTGATGAACTTGAGCGAGCAATCGCCAGAAGGCGTTGGGTGTACCAGCATCATCTTTATGCAAAGGTATGTGCTTCATCTCGCGTTTACACATGCGTCTCATCTCGCCACGTATTAGCATGTCGCGTCCAACTCATTCACCCGGTACCGTCCTTACCCCAGTCCGGCCCAGTTTGCGGCATCTCCAAACATGATAAGTCGAGCCACCATCTTTCTCCGCCGCGAACTGCGCGTCTGGCAAAATCTTGATGTCGAGGTAAGTGCTTCGTAGTCGCTTGGCAGAATCTATGCATGCCGCTCTGCGCCTTACTCCCATCGCTGACATATGTTGTAGTTCCTCACGATGTTTATCATTTCTCTCATGAAATCGATAGACATACGAGCTGAACCTGCCGTTAAACTTCTCTCCGAGTTCCTAGACCTTGATACTCCTTATATCGAGGGCCAGAGGCACCCAAACGCTGAACATTTTGCACATGGTCAGTGGTATCTTTTCGCCCATATGCAACTCTGTTCTAATCCTCTCACTGACTTGCTCCTAGAAATATACTGTTATATACGGAGTGGCCGTGATCTGTCGATTTATGACAATCTGGTGCAGGTGAGACACTTTCTCTGAATGAACTCGGGGATCCGCGCTGAATTTGGGCAGTATGATACCTCCCCAGATCCTTCGCCCCATGAACCGGAAAGAGATCATCGGTGGCGTTACGAGCTCCGTTCTCGATCTCGGTCACCCCATCACCGTCATCACCGGTCCCGATCTCAATCTCCGTTATCTCAACCTCCTTCCCCAACTCTGCGTCCTGAGCACAGAAGAACTCCTCCCGCAATCTACCTTCAAGAAAGCTCTCCAGGCCATCTCTCCCAAGATCGCAGGAATCCCCGACGAACTCGCAGCGCAGTCAGCAAGTGTCGAGATATACTTGATATCTCGAATGACCAACAGGGTCACCTTGACGACACTCAGGACCAGCTGACGAATAATTCTACAAAGGCGAAAGGAAAAGAACCAGAAGGTCATGACACACCTCTTCGGGGCGAGAGTGAACATCCCTCGAGTAGCACGCCACCACACCTTTCAGCTGAATTTGTGCCGAACGCTGTTGTCAAATCCAAAGAGACAGCGGAATCATGTACCCCCGGAAATCGGAAGTTCAATATACCTTTTGTAGAGTTCGGTCTTAGATCCTCTCTTGTCGCCCCCGCGCCGGCTCATGTCCCAGTAGATGCTGATAGGATGGACGTCGATCCAGAACCTGTAGCTCCTGCGTCGCGTAAACGCCCAAGCACGCTCGGTCGTCCCCCTCGAAACCGTACTTTATTAGCATCAGTCCAAACTCATCTCTCTCAACCCACATCATCGAGAAATAGGCATCACGCAGACACAACCGCACGGAAAAATGATGTCGTTCCTCAATATTTACCTCATCCACGACACCGAGATGCCCGTGATGATAGCGGTAGTAGTGATGGTACGCCTGTCCTTCTTTCACGATTGTCGAGCCTTCCTGCCAATGCGCCGCCTGCTTCGCTGTCTTATCATTCTTCTCCCGGGCGGCGCTCAGGTGCATTGGGGGAAGAACTTACGTCGGCGGTAGGACATCAATGCGAAAGAATTCGGGGTTTGCTTGCCGATTCTATCGCTAAAGGCACCGATGAAGAGAACATGTTAGTTGGAGGGAAAACTATCGCTTGTCCGTGCGGTATGCCGGGCGGAGGCCCAGATAAGTACAGAAACAAAAGTAAAGAAGAACAGCACACCAATACATCGCCGTGCCCCGTCACCAACCCTGGAATCGTTGGCGCGCATCCCGCCCCTTCATTAGGACTGCCCCCAAACCCAAAACCTATTTCAGCGCCGCACAACTCTAATATTGTTGATATCCTTTTGGATGTAGCGGAACATACCCGGCGTGGCAATCGGGAAGTTGCGACATATGAATATAGGAATAGAATAACCGCACCATCAGCACGCACTTCCACGGATATGCGGGCACTGCTATTGCAGAGACTTGAAGAGGAGCAACGGGTGGCTCAGAGAGATGTTGCGGCCCCAACTTCACACTCTGCATCGCCAACCGTAGATCCCCCGTCGACAGGTTCTCTCAGTGGTGAAGAAGGTTCTGCGCTGGAGACGAGGCTGCGAACCCGGGCCCTATTGCGCGTCCGTCTTGCGGCGATCAAAAGCAGTGCCAATACCACTCTAATTGAATTGTAATTCGTTTATTCAGCCTGAATCGAGAGGAGGGGGAAGAGGGAAGAGGGCGACGGGGGCATTAGTCGCAAGACCGTGGGCTGCATCCTCACCCGGTCTCCCACTCAGTGGATGGTTTTATTGATGTTCAACGGACCCGACGTGATTGGTTTTTTGTTTCACCGAATACCTTGGTGGATGGATCGCGTTTCGCAGGACACGGTGCCACACGTAACGGAATTCTCCCGTTCGCCGCCGTATATGCCTTTTCCTGGAAGTACTCGTACCTTCTCAGAGAGTCGCACCGGGTAATGAATTAACATTAACGGCTAAGATTGAGGGGTAATGGTAGCTGGTCTCTGCAAGGTATCAAACCGGTAGTACTGTTGGTTGAACTAGAGTTCTATATGCTAGAATTGGATGCATTGTTGGCCGGATGCTAAAGATAATGGTGATAGAAATAGTTCTGTGAAGATGCGGAAGCGCTCGAAAAGAATGACATACAGGTGGTAAAAGAACAGTGGTTATAAAGGCTGTACTGAGATTAGTATGACGGAGTTCCGTAGAGATGGACGATTAAGACGCGAGAGATGTTATGGATATAAAAAAAAAGGTGCGGCAACGATCGAACAGACAACAATAACGCAAACGAACGAGAGCGCAGGGGAAAAAAGGAATGATTAAAATTTGTACTTTTGTACGGTGTGTTTGTGGTAAAGAACGAGCATGGTATATCGGGCTTGCTAGGAGACTCATCATTTTTTTCTTCATGGAATGCGTGAATATTTCAATCGTGAATCAAAATGAGCGCAAAAGCGCCAGCGTCAGCATCATGCACGGATGGGGAAGAGACTATCGACGGTTTTGGCGGGATTCGTCATCGTTTGAGGGCATGCGGCTGTCATCTGCGGATGAGGACTCGCGTGCAGGGTACCCTCGGGGATCAATTATATCGCGGAAAGTGTTGAACAGAGGCGGAACAACCGAGGATGAGGCGAGCTGGCGCTCGCCTGAGGACAGATGATATTCCCTTGTGCGGGGCAATTCTGGAGAGACGTGGGGAGTAAAGCGGTCACGAGATCCAGAGGAGGAGAAGAAGCTCCCTGGCGCGAATTGCGTGGACCTCGATGGACTCGAGAACGAAGCGAACTCGGGGCGGGTGAATGGCGCGAAGCTATTCGGATCCCATTGCGGCTGCGGTTGCAGTGCGAATGGGGGTGGGATGCCTAGCACTGCGGAGATGCGGTGTTCTGTGAAGCGTGTGGGCTCGTGGTGGTGCATAATGCTGGTTAAGGATGATTGAGAGGGAAAGGATGACGTTGGTGACACGTAAGGGTCAGTACTGATGCTTGATTCCAAGGCACTAAAGTGGATGGGTGGGAGCACTCGCGAAGAGGGAGGGGATTGTGCGCCCTCGTCCATTAAAAATGAGCGTGGTGCAAGCATGCGGGGAACAGGTTCGCGTAGCGTGAGGCTAGGGAACTCCTCAAGGCCACGAAAGCTGCGGTTTGGGATTGATGAGGTGGAGTCGGGGCTCGGTGCGATGCGAGGATACTCCTCTGAGGATGCGGGGTATGGTGACGTGCGCCGTCCGGGTATACCAGGACCTGAAAGCCCAGGGTCAAGTGACGGACCTGATCTAGGCACGGGGTTCCGCGAAGCACCAGCTTCTGAAATGTCAGGGAATGATTCCGACATAGGAACATCAGGAGCTGTATGGGAGGAAGAAGCTGATTGCGGCGCGCTTGGGAAGGGCCCAAATTGAGTTGGACGAGATAGTGGTGTAGAATCACTCTGCGGACGCCTAGCTTTCTGACGCTGATTCTATTATAAATCAATGAGTTTAAACGGAAGAGTACGGAAAAACCTGGAAAAACTGACTTGGAACCAGATCTGTCATCAAGATTTGTGAGGAAGGTATGATATATTCACATGATCATGTTACATACCTGGACTTTTCGAGCACTAAGACCGATCTGACGCCCTACCTCCTCACGCATTGCTGTTGTCGGGAAGCGAGACTAAAGCAGACAATTAGGAAAGGGTGGTTGTGAGTGAAGAAATATACCTGTGCGAGGAGTGCGTGTAAGACAGCAGATTGGTGTGGAGTCGTGAGAGTGCGGGTGCGTTTCTTCTTAGGAGCTGGAGCAGTAAGAGCAGATAGATCTGATTGATGTTCTGGTTCTGTTTCATTATCTGCCATACCACTCTGTGATGAAGAGTCAGAGGCAGAAGAAGGATGCTCGACAGTCATGTTGCTCCTTCGTGGACGTTCGTGATGAGGATGGATTCTGTCGTGTCGTGAAGGAGTCGGAGGGGGCGTATGACACTTTGATGGGATATTAGCCGTCGTCGGAGTAAGAGAATTAGACATTGAATAAAACAAAATAAATGAATGAAAAAAAGCTGTCTGTTAGTCGTGAAATTAACGACACATGGACAACTGGAAATGAGAGAGGATATAATGAATGAGTCGGGTCAAAATTTGACGGTCTTTGACAATTGTAAAGTAAGTTTATGTATATACTGTATCCGCCCCGATTTCCTTACGTGTCATTCCCGGACTAATCCTACACCGGCATTGCACCGGCCGCTCTCCCGCCCGCCGTCAATGGCAACCGAGAAATCTTCAAAAACTTACATGACTATTTCGGCTCATATTAAAGGTCCATTAATTCCTCTCATTTAAACTCCGTGGCTGTGAAAATGATATCGAGAAGCATTCATTTCATCGAGGTGACGATTAGTCCATGGGAATTATACAGCAATCATCATATCCCGTAATCGTCCGATACCCCACGCGATTAACTTTAATGTTTTTTTAATCGTGGTCAGCGGTACTCCATTGCTCCAGTCCGCGATGCCACGATACAGCAATCGCCATGACACTCGTATCATTAGTACATGCATTAAATACATAGAGTCTGATCCTGTCTGACGTCCAGGTCATTGTGGGACGCGTCTCAACAGCCAACCCCCCCCTTGACTACTTGAAAGGCACCCGTCGGGTTATATGGCGACAGGCGGAACCCATTTTTACATCAGTTGCAATATGTCACACTCCTGCCACCTGATCCATCTCGTCGTGACATACTATGGGCAGTCGCATACGTACAGCGAATCTTCATATGAGCACAAAAAGGCTTGACATGTGCATGTGAGTCATCGCAAAAGCCATTTTGCCTAGCGCGGGGCACAGTCATGTGAAATCGATTCGACGCTGCAAAGGAGGAACGAGGATGTGTACAGCTAAAGTCTAGTTCCTGTCCGGCAGTCACCTCTTTTAATGTTCATCTTCACGGCCATATGGCGACCTCGTTCCTTTGTGCACACATACGTAGTTACAGAGGCATCGATAGCCGCGATTTCACCGCTCTTGTGTGAAACGTTGCAATGTGCATCACGATGCCCAGTCCGAAGACGATGAGAACGGATCCAAGTCGAGCCCAGATACAGCCTAACGCCCAAAAAATAGTAAACCACAAAACTTATATGCAGGGACGATGATAGTTTTAATCAGCGGCAATCTCCCCAGGTCACTGCGCCACGATGCAAAGATCAACCTGTGCAAAATATAAGTACCACCAACCCTGAGGAGCGCCCCGGCCACAACGTTGGAATTTGAAACCGATTTCGGTGGCTTAAATAATATTCCGTTTGAATGAAATGACCTGAGGGGTACTCCGCGGCTACCTGTAGTATGGATTTCCGCGCCGATTCCAACATAAAATATTAATTGACCTCAAGTGTTATGGGCTTTTGAAATTCGCGTCGCACCTATAGCAGAACAACACATGGCATCTGCAGCCTCGTGCCAGTACTACTGTGGAGCCAGGGTGAGAAACGCCAAATCGACACGGACGAAGATCCCTTAGGTTCCGCGGTGACCGCACAATGAAGTGACATTATTTGGTACTCGGTCACCTCACCTAGAGGTTGGTGCCTATATATACCGCAAACCCCCGCTGAGCAGGAGTTTCGTTTGAATTCCACAGCCATAAATGACCTCTTTGAAATGATCAATAGTGCGGGATTAGAAACTTGTATGCAAGTGCCAAGAAGGCGTTACCTGGCGATGGGCACGGACGGTTCGGTAAAAAATCGATACGGCATAAATAGAAACCCACCCTGAAACGCGAATGAATTGACTCGTGTATGAAACCAGAATTCATCGATGTATCGATGATGACAAGCCATATGGACGATGCTCAGGCCGCGCTAAGATTTAGATCATCGTCCCTGCTTATCTTGGGCAGCATTACATAATCAGCTCAGCAACTGTTCGAGCATGGACGATTTCGACTATTTTGCAGCAGATGAAGATGGCGCATCCACGTCACAATCAACTATCGAAACTAGGCAGAACAGTCATGTTCCATCCGGAATTACCCTCGTCTTGCCCTCGCTCAAAGCTATCAAGGCCGCGAAGATGGGAAAGAAGTCAAAACTGAAAAACCTTAGTTCCATGCAGGATGCGGAGGTGAAGAAAGCGCCAAGGCCCATGAAGCTCAAGCCATTGAAGGAGGTATTGGCGAAGCTGATTGTGCAGTTGAAGAAGTGAGTTGTTGTTTGTGACAGGGGTGTTTGGTTTTTATGCGCATACTGATGGATGTGTGGCATGACAGGAAGGATGATTATGCATTTTTTATTTCCCCTGTGGATCCGTCACGAGTTCAAGGATACGCGGAAATGATTAAACATCCTATGGATCTTGGGACTATGTCTACGAAAGTCGCCAGGGGAAAGTACCGTTCATTGGAAGAGTTTACAGTGAGTAATACTCCTTTTATATTTCAACCCTGCTGCAGTGGTTGTCTCCACGATTTCCATGTGGTCTTCCGATTCAGACAATTATGGTTTTATAATGATTTCAACAAAAAAACACGGTGGCTAGACTGCATGGGTGGATGAAACGCTAGCAGAGGGTGCCTCACGCGACACGAGCTGAACTCTACATTTTTTCTTTTATTCAGACAGACTTCCGCCTAGTCGTCACCAATGCCAAAATTTTCAATCCTCCCGGAACGATCTATCACACGGAAGCCGACCGCCTTGAAGTATGGGGACTCGACCATATCGCCAAGGCATCTGCGCATGTTATTGAATATGAGACGGATTGGAACATCGATGTGGAGCAGGATGAGGATGCTGCTTTAAATATTGATGAGGACGACGATCATGTCACGGCGTCCACTCCGCCGAGAGATATCGAGGGGAGCCAAGTTGCCGCGTCACCCGCCCCGTCTTCTGTTCCCCAACAGTATATAAGGCGTGGGCCTCGAGGACCTTACAAGAAGGGTGCATCGATGGGTATCTTGGAGGGTATTGATGCAGAAGGGAGACTTCCTGGCTCCAAGGATGGTGTCGGAGCATTTCCCCCTGGTTCCGACTGGGCAGAAATGATGATCGCGTTGAAAATCAAAGGTATTGTCTTTGAGTAGCATTTTAAGTCAAAGTCCCTGATATTATTTGCGTGTCAAGGCAAGCGTTATAGAACTAAGAAAGAGCGGCTGAGAATTGAGAAGGAGGGCCTGCCCCATCTTCATGATGGTAGTCTCGACTACACAGAGAGTGCGAAACTTTCTGCTCGCGCGTGCTGCACACTTCTAACGATAGATGATTAGTGGAAGATTCGTTTTCTCTACTCAACGTCTTGGTGCCTGAACCACTATTTAAACCCCAACTTAATCCACTTCACACTTCTCCTCAAGCAAATAATACAACGCAACCCCCCTTTCCAGGGCCAGTTAATGTGCCTTCCACGCGTCCCTCCCCATCACTGGCCACCCTTGCGGCTTCAACTTCGCAATCCACACTGCGGCGCAGGCATTGGACAATTGCCCGCAATGCCTCAACACGGGCAAAACTAAAAGAGAAAGAGGACGAAGAGCCCCAGTCAACAGAATCCCTACGCGATCCATTTCCATCTGACTTTGGTTCTTTTGCGGCGTTGGGGGCAGAGTTAGGTGCGTCGGCATGTTCCGAAGAGAGACTGGCTACGTCTATACGAGCCAGCATTGAGAACCGCCCCATCAAAAGAAGCTTGAAAGCGGGGGTTGACAGTGAGTACTGGACGGATGAGAAAGCCGAGGAGGCATGGGACTACGTACGGGACGTGGTATACGGTGGAGTTAATGGCTTCGCCTACGTCAGAAGCATAGCCGAGTTTGTACGCCCGCCAGAAGAGATTTCTGTGAGTCACCCCCTTCATCACTTTCCCGAAGTCGTTCAACCGCTCTCATGACATATAGCACCAGACAGAGCATACCCACCCCCTCGGCACGTCCGTGGCTCGATATGTGGAGCAACATCTAGTTGATGTCGTCACTCGTGGCCGGCACGAGCTGCTCTGCACTACAGCGGCGTACCTGCACTCAGTCTTGAAAGAGCCTCTAGAACCAGCGATGGAAGCACAAATGGCAGCCAGCCTCACATTCCGGCCAACGGTGTTCCGTCTGATACAGGCATTACAACACGAACAGTTGGATATGGCAGCGCTTATCCGATCTCCTGATGAGTTGGAGAAAGCTGGTTTAGGTGAACTCGGAATTTCCGAGGGTCCTGCAGTCTTAGAACAAGCATTGGAGTGTGCCGTTCAATCGCTAGAAGAGCTCGACCGGAAGGTACAGCAAAACGATGGGGTGAAGGTTGAGGAGGACGATGCGATGGATATTGATAGGGCAGAGGAGGACCCTGTAGCTAAGAAGCTGAGGTTGACGTTGTTGGCGCTTGCGAAACGCGCCCCACTTGACAAGATCGCGCCTTTACCCGCTGCGCTTGTTCCAGCTCATATTCGGAAGATTGTGCCGACTATTTAGGACGCTTTCTTATTTGTGGCAGACGGCCTTGGGATTGGACTGCATTAGATTATACGTGTAAGCGCTATGGCGGTAAAAGTAATAACGCTGAGATTAGATTTTTTTGGCGACGAATTTTCGGGATCTGCGCAGTCTCCCATCACCCGGCTAGATTGACTCGGATAGACTCGGGAACGAGCCCACGGTGTACAGGGACGCAACCGGCGTGACCCCCACTCCCTCCCACTCCGAATTCATATTTAACTCACCTGACAACGCTGATTGTTTACTTCTTTCTAATAATTAAGTTTGTTCGCTGCAACATAGGTCTATTACCGAGAAGCTTCCATGTCAAGTCACGCGTACGCTCGACGAGCCTTTTCACTCACATGGGTCATGATGCTGATGCATTGACGCAGGGTGTCATGTACGGTACAGCTTAGGCTAAGGATAGTTAGTGCTGCGTGACACTATCACTGGTAATACAATCATTCAAAGACCTCTTGCCGACTTCGCTGACTTCATAAGATGGAGTCGGTGGGAACGCCGTCAGCCTTCACGGTGGCGGGTTTTGTAGCTTGCCCCCAGACCACCGATAATCACTGTTTCAGTCATTTTCGATGCGGGTAAGCAGTCCATCTTTGAACTAGATGTTCAATCTACAGCCAACTGCCAGGCTCCCAGCTTCGGCAACCATTCATGCTCTAGTAGGAATGTTCAAGCTGTTCTATCGATATTGTTTATTCGTCGACATCTTCCACGGTTCCACTTCGTGCAGTGTGACCATACTCCGCCACGGCACGAAACTCAACCTAGTGGATGGCCCGTATCTGGAGACATGTATAAAGATCCTGTTCTGACCCATGGGCTAAACTCCGGCGGAGGAACTTTGCAACCATATTCACGACGCGATGCACCAGTCACCTGAGGAGTATTCGCAAATGTCGAGATTAGCTCCACACCCGTTCGCACAACCGCTGTCGGATTCCTCGCTGCATTCTCTTTACATATCGTCCCGCGCTCACGGGAGCGCATCCCGGGCCAGTCATCGACGAACCTACCACGACATAAACCTTCTCACCATGCTATTGCCATTCACTTCATACCAGTCATCTCACAGTCTCTCACCCACACTCACGCTCGCGCTCGCAAAGTCCTTTACGCATGCCGGAGCCATGGGCAACACCTCTGCTATTAGTTGTACACGTCATCCTTTAAGTCCTAGCCGCTTTCTTGTCCAGCATTTCGCTCTTTTTATGTTGCTGTCCATACTTTGATATGTTTGTATTGGTATGTATCCACTCGTAGCCGAGACGTTGAGTATTTGCAAAGCTGGATCTCGGCACTGAATCTAAACCGTACCATGATATACGATTCCAACTTCACTGCAATGTGTATATTGATCTATGATTACTATTATCACCTATCTTGGTGCTGTGTTGCGCTTTTATACTTATCCGTGATCATCATCACCTCTGCTAGTGGTGCACTGTATTCTTCATCGAGGAATTTTTGCATATTCCTCCGTGTAACCTTGCATATTTGATCGTCTCCCTGTACGCCTGACGTCGAAATCAGTTGATGCTCGTTAGATTGAAGGCAGCGTGACATACAGACAAGAGACCGGTCAATGATTGCATACAGACGGACGAGTGCTTCATCAAGTGCTGTTTCCCCCTTATTCCTTGCCATTCGGACGGCTGTCATAACTTGATCGACGAGCCTAGTATAGAACTCTTGGGCCTTCTTTGGACCAAACTGCTCCTCATTCAGATCCTGGGCCTGATGTGAGACAACAGTTTTGATCTTTACGAAGAGTCAGGGTTGTACTCACCTTCATTCGTTGAAACATCCCTACGCCAGATTCGCTTCCAACGACACGATAGTGATCCTCCAGTTTAGCGCGCAGAAGTCCCTTGAAGGAACCGCAAAATTCCCTGCGACGACAGTCAATGTAAACAGATCATGATGACGATGGAAGGCCTTACCTTTGCATTGCTAAAACGGCTGATAAGTACTGGTCTCGTGCAGGATTAATGGTATCAAATGCATGTATAAAGGTACATGCATGGTCGATGTGCGGTGCAATTGCTGTCGTTCGTTGAGCTCGGTTCTCTGCACAGAAATGAGGTTGATGTTCGGGTTGTCTCATTCATGAAGTAGGCTACTTACTGATAGCTCGAATTGTTTCATTACAACGATTCGAGATATCCTTCAATCAAGTCAATAGATAGTAAATCATGCGCCACGGTGCTTACCACGACGAGTGAACAGAGCTCCGTTTTCAGAAAATCGTTGAATAACCTGTGCCACGCACTTTCTCGATAATTCAGATGAGCAGGCCGCCTTTACTGTCACGAATCGACAAACCTTGATGCATTGCCCTCCAGCATTCCGTGGGCGAGGTCCTCGTTGAGATCTGTCGACCGCCATTCACCCTCTCGGCGCATAAGAGTACGGTAGCTGCGCCATTGATGATTCTCTCCGAGCGTCTTGATGATGTTGAGACTGCGCTCAGCTGCCTAGTGGACGGTCAATATTTCATGAACATTAACTAGTCATTGCAGACGAGGAATGTGATACTCACCTTTTCGGCTTCACTTCGGAGAGCTTGTTCCAGTTCGTTCATGTTATTGTCGACCTTGGCTCCTGAAGTTTTGCATATCTCGTCAACAGTCTTTTGCTTGAATTAGTATATTCGTACTATAAAATAATATTTTGTGGCTTACATCTTGGAGAGCTTCGACCAGGCCTCTTGCTGCATTCTCATAGGCTGTGAGCCTCGAATCTCGCCGTGAAGAAAGAAAGTAACTCTCAATTGATTCCCATAGTAAATTTGACCTGTGCGCGTGTGCATTGATATCTGAGATCGCTTTCTTAAAACCAAAATCGTGAATATGGCGACACAACTGCGGAATACCAGTCTAGACTCAAAAAATCATCAGCAACAATATTTCGATTGATCAGAGGTGAACAAACATCTTCGAGATCAGTAAAAACCACCGGAGCTCGGTATCGTCTATCCGTCACTGACAGTTGGGTATAGTCCATGCTTCCAATGCAGAAGATGGGTAGCGAAGGGGGCTGACAGGCGGGGTCCTGACAAAAGAAGAGTTGACCATGGTACATTTCAGAGAGTTGGTCTACATACCTGCTTAATACTGCAGTACACTTGACGATAGAGCTCTAGAAAGACATCTCGTGCCCGACTAGATCGCTGGTGCTGACAAAATGCTCATGAGTAGCTATCAAGGCACTAAATAAGTATACGCACTGCAATGTACGTGTCTTTGGCAGCTTTTGCCAGTTCCAGTTGACTAGCTGTCTGGTCCTTCTGGATTGCGAATTAGGTCAGACCCATCCATGTGCTCGAAGTAAATGAACATCAAACCATTTCTCTGGTCGAGCGCAGACGCTCCAACAGTCCCGCGAACTCGAGGACCATCGGTCGGAGCCACGAAGAACTCAAGAAAGAATATGTCGAATCGTTTCCCTTGCTCATACAGGCTTTCGCTGAGATCGTCAATCTCCTACTGCATGCATAAGTGCCGCGAAGCTTGTGTCAACTTAACCTAGCTTGTGCACCTGGCACATTTTCTGGATTATCTGGCGTTGGTTTGAACCAAGGTGATGCAGCTGGTCCTCATTGATTCGTACCTAGTATAAATGTGTGAGGTACATAGACCGAGGGAAAACCGACAACGTACGTCCGCTCCGGTGAGCAATATCAACAGCGATTCTACGCGACCATCTATTGCGATTATTTGATGCAAGCTGCAACACGTGGGCATACGGTTCTGGAAAGTTGTTGAGCACTCACAAACTCTCGAAGTAGTCGTGCATGGCCTAGCAATGGAATTGACAAGTCAAATCAGATCAGTATGATCATCTGTCTTACCTGGTCATCAGCTGCACGCTTAATGTCTGCAACTGATACAAATATGAGCAGGAAGACGAAGCCATTCATCTCACTTTTCGAACCTAGGATTACTACTTCAACATTTTTGAGGTATTCCTTAGTACGCTTGGTTCTGTGAAGATACTGTCAGTGCAAATAAATAAATATCTATAGTGCTACAAAACCTTGTTTTGTTGGCGTCCCCGAAACCAGGAACGTCCACGAGTGTGACCGCACCGGATGCGAGCACTTCAAACGCTCCGTAGATACGAACACTAAAATTGAAAATGAGGACACCGCATGATCAGTATCGTTAAGATGTTTACCTGTCTACCAGATGCCAGACGGATGGCTCCGACTGCGAAACCTTAATGATCAGAGTCATCCACGGTTTTAAGACTTGCGTGACGCACCAGCTGTTCCCCCATTACATGCGAAGTCAGATATGGCCGGAGCTGTGCGTGGTTTAGAGATATCAACGGAGTATGAAAAGTTCATCGCCGACTTTCCTGCAGCTCCAGGCTGTCAAAGCCAGCGCCCGTCGTCTGAATGTTGGTACCAAGTATGGACACCACAGGTTCATGTTCCAGGAGTGTATGTACGTCTTGATGAGGCGGGGGGAATGATAGTGCACGAAGGCTGCAGCAAACAATGGTCAATGAAAACTCAGCTTGAAGTTACAACTTCTTACTGAGGATAAACCTGTACCGTCAGCGACATCAGCATAGCCCACGTAGAAGCATCGAAAGAAAGAATTGGAACATTCCTCTTTTAAAATATCCCACGCATCCAACGCAGGCCTGAAATCATCACGTCCAATTTTCAGAGCACCACCCTCACAGACAGCGCTGCATGTGATGGATGTGATGTGGAAACAAAGCTTTCTGAGTGAACACCTACGTGATATCATCTAGAAGATTTTGCAGAGTCTATAGAACATCAGCCCGTATGTCTGATGTAAGAGAAGGTCGCGAAAACTCACTTTTTTCCACTCATCCTTTTCGATGAAGTTGACGCTTGCTCTCCACGTCGAAGGGAACAAATCTTCGTAGATTATTTCTGTCTGGACAGATGTACACGCGCTATTCGTGCAGCGTGCCGAAAGCGTCAGAATAAATAAGGATAAAGTATCAGTGAATAAGCTGACCCCTGCGAGATGCAGTTCAGTAGTTCCAATCAGTGAGCGATCAAGCTTACTACGGTAGTAGTAATCATCACTCACGACTGCTCGCGTTGACAACACTGGCGCGCCCAATATGGCATTGATAGCTGTGCTTTTGCCAGCTCCTGTCCTACCAATAAAGGCGAACTTTCTGGAACGAGGTTTGCAGTTGCTGAGATCATGTGCTTCCGCTTTCCATCCTCGCAGATCCTTGTCATAACCCTCGCGTCCTCTTGGACCGACTTTTTCAAGCTCTCGTTCCAAGTTCTTATTCATGCGCCAGATGAGGTCGTAGCACGACCGTGCGTCATGCGGTAATGACATGTATATCCCGCGATCTTCAACTTCCGAGCCGCGCAATTCAACTTGTCCCTTCATGGATCATGAGTAAGTGATCACTAGTCACTCGCACTGGCAGACACAGGGATTGTCGAAGCTTGGAGGGTGAGTTGGAGTGGGATGTTTATATTTTGTCGATCGATGTACCTCGAATTGAGCCGATCGATTCTGATTCCTGAAGCCTCCTAGCCTGAACTCTCCGACTTCAAGTTGGCAATGAGGTTGCAACGAGGTGTGGAATTTCCAGCCAACCGGCTCGCAACTTCCAAACCATGTTGAAGATGGGTGTCATTTTATTGATATAGTAATGTGTTACGGTTTCACGAAGTCGTCAAGTTTTTCCATTTTTGTTGACAGAAGGTGCATGGGGGCGCTAAAGATACTCTATTTCGAAAATTGAAATACCGCACTCAAAAGGGAACGCTGCACGCTGCGATCAGTCATATGTATTTGCACACGCCAACTCCCATGTCAGGTCAGATCGTGCATTAATACTCAGTGAGCGCACTTAGAGCCTGCGGCTTCTAGTATGCTGTACAAATACTGGACTCGTCAGAGAATCATCGCTAGGTGCCGAGTTTTGCATATGATTTGATCTGGATTCTGCATGTGCAGAACCTCTCCTGCAGGTGTGTATTTATAATAACGGTGTTCATTTTTTCCCTGGACCTCACCTGAATCCCCTTTGCAACGAGGTGTTGAACGCCAGCCACCCGGCTCTCGATCTAAACTTCTGCAACTACACAAGTTCCGGGTGGCGTTCTATCGGCCCACCAGTCCATCAGACTATCTTCTACTACTCTTGCAGTCTCATCAGCTAGTCCTGCGTAGCAATGCAATGATTGAACAATTTGATTGGGTGTTAGATCACACACCGGAGTTGAAGTTGCTTTGCACTTTGTTCAAAACGTCAACCCCAACTTTCTAAGTTGTTCCTCAACCCGATCCATCACATCCATTCGATTCTGACTCGAAACGTTGGATTCATACCGTGATGGTTTCCAGACCTCGCCCGTGTATCGGAAAGGAAATAGATCGCCTCTAATTATTGACTGTCCTTCTGATTTGCTTGGCAGACCTAGCACACAGCACACACCGAAGTTGAAGGGCGGAGAAGAACGCCTCGAACAGGAGACGGAAAGCGATGTTGAGCTCAACCTTACACCCTATTCCCGCACTGTCAGGATTTTTGAAGGATGCATGTCGGAAATTGAGATGCCGGACACACATGAACCATGATGGAGATTATACTAGAATGATATTCTGTTGCATTGAGACTATTTACAATGTGCAGTCCGTAGAAGTCATGTTTATTTCTGGTATGCTCTTGACGACCTTATTCGTCCTCAGAGTCACTGGAATCTGTATTCTCCTATGCAAGAAGTCGTAAACTACACAATTGGCCAGTTAGATGTAATAACTCACGTGGATGTATATCGGCACCTCTGTGCCATCCTCGCGGAGAGGTGCCCACGGGACGGGAGGGGGAACCCACCTAGTATGTCCCTCGGTTAGTCAAAACGTCAGCCTGACGGCAGCAATGAGTGCACTCACAACTGTTCGCCTGTGCGTTCTGGGGATGGCGAGGTCCGCCTGTTACGAGGGTGCCTGACATGCAAAAGTTCATACAGGGGGGTGAAACAATGCTCCGTCTTGCATCCATGGCGTGCTAATCCAGTTTGTGTGTCGCTCCACCATCTCATCGAAGCCTTCGCTTCAAGAGTGCCCACGGGCGCCACGACGGGCGCGGAAGCCAGAAGAGCCATAGTGATCTTTTCGCCGCCTGCACCTGTATCAGTATTGATTTTCTTTGGAATGGGATAATGCACCTACTTGTATCTGAGAGGTACAAGGAGAACGCAGGACAATAAAACACCTTCGTCACGAGATGCATGGACTGAAGAAGTTTAATGCTCGCGAGCTTCCCAAGAACGTCGGACGTAATGTGTTTCATGCGAGGGTTATCCATGAGCAAGACGGCGCCAGTGGTGCCTTTCTTAACCTGCCATGTCCCTTTGATACTTGCTGCGGCAATCCCAGGCACGCCTCTGGTGGAAACGATCGGAACGCGATATTAGTATCAAGACAAGAGCATCGAACACTAGAGAGTTAGAAACTCACACATGAGATTCAGCGTTCATGTCGATACGTTTCACGTTTTTAGACCAAGTCGTAAATTCAGACTCTTCCGGACAGTCTTTGGCATGATGCTCATCAGATTCAGGGTCGATACCTGCATTGATGAGAAGCTGCTTGAATTTATCTGAGTAGATGTTGCCTTCGACGGACAAGTTCCCCGTGGCTTTCTCAATCCTTCCGTACGACCCAACCTGCTCGAGATTAACATGCAACAGATGGGTATTTAAGCCACAATAACACGCACCTGAATTTCGGAGGGTGGGTCCCAGTTGGCATACTTTCCAGTTCTATCGAATATAAGTTCGATGAACTTGCGTTGCGCGTGCGAGTTGGGTTGCGTGTTCCAGGACCACATTTGCATGGCAAGTATGCTTTGCCAATGAACCGCGAACTAGAGGTATATATAAGAATACTCAAGGCAGTGTGCTGCTGTATCAAGGCAGTTAATGCTGCTGTGCAACCGTGACAAACAGGCGTCAAAACTTGCTGATCTTACCACGACACAGCACGCTGAGGGACTCCGGGCCTTCCGAGTTCTAACATTGTGTTATAAGATCTGTTTAAATATCATAATCAGTCCGCCTGAGTTGTCCGTTTGTCTGTTTTTCTATGGTGCTGAGCAATGATCTGCCTCGGTGAGTGGTAGATTGTGCACTGCTATCATGAAAGGCGTCGAGCCTGAGTCAAATGCATGCCCAAATGGAAGCTGCCACACGCGTGTGTATGACTTGCCTAATCTGAATCAGAGCGCATATTAGTAAGCCATCACTTACAGCAAGTATATCTGGTTGGCTCCTGCTTCATCACCTTTCACTACCGTGATGCAGTTCACCACCTCGAGACTGGGAGGTTCCGGTCTGAGATTCGACCAGGGTGGCTAATTTAAGCAGTCGTAATATGAACACATGGCTTTTACGATCTCGCGGCGGCCTAATAAGTAGGTTAAAGTTGGTACTCCGAGTCAAATTGAAACTAGACGTTAGGTATGCGGACCGCAGATGAAAGGGCCTCGTGTGCACTGCCTGAATCGTAGCCAGCCTCATAGTGACCTCGTGGCTCGCTTTCAAGATCGCACGATCAGCCACAATGGGCTTGCCGCATCTGCTCAAATTTCAATCCATTTGGTGCGTTCACGTTATCCTGATCTGTTTTATGCTCACTGCTGATATACTCTTAGCTGAGCTAGTCATCCGGTCTTGCGTCACTAGTGCCCTATCGTCCGACGAGAGTAATATCTAGTTGGTATGATTTCCGGTACTTCAAGCTGTGTGTGGACTGACGTCCTGAGGGTCTCAGGTGGCGATCTTTCCTAGTATCAGCCATTTCGAGATAGATTCCAGTAGTGGGGCATCTTATCTTAACTGGACGAGACCATTGAGCCCCATCGGGCTGCACTCGCGCTCTATCCCCAGGCCCTTCTGATCGTTTCGTTTCGTGTCTCTTCACTGACGACGCCTCACTTCCCAATGGCTGAGGATTTAGGCACCTTGGCTATCATTGAAAATACTAGCAGAGCTGTTTATGATGTTTGTCCATCGGTAAGATTTCAGCTGTTTAGAAACTTAAACCTCGAGGCCTCAACAATTGTAGAATGCAGGTGACCATGTATCCCACCGATCTGGTCACCGGCAACGTCTGGTATGTTAAACTCTTCGCCAGTAAAATTTCGATACAGGTGTATCAAACGGCCTTTCTAAGACTCCCGGGTCCTCGGATACGTTCTCCTCACGAATGTCTATCATTCTTACACCGGGTGGATAATGGACAAGTTGTATTTGCGGAACCCGCAAGTGTTGGCGTGACCAGATACAATATTTATATCCAGTTTCTGTCCATTGAGAAGTTGTGAATGCCCTGGTGCAAAGCGTGCTCCCACCCAGTTCGCCGTTCCCACTGCAGCCGTTTCAAATGTGCATTTTTCATCGAAGATGAGATGACTGTAAACACTACGATATAATTCTAAATGCTGCGTGTTATGCTGATCGCGTTCTACCAGATACATTTGTGGACCCAACTTACTGTACAAAGTAATGTCGTACAAAATTGATATTATACATGCAAACATGTTCAGCACTGCCGAACTTCTGTGGTGTCGCGTAGCAAGACATATTAAAGGTTGATGACACGGATATACACAGGTAAAGAGTGTGGATATATAAAAGCAAGCAAGTAAAGTGAGACACTAGCAGATGTAGATAATGAAGATGTCCTTGATATGTAACGCTGGTTTGATCCGATTCATGACGACACGGGACTGGCGCTGTCGGCGTTGTGGCGGTCACTGTAGGGATATGGAGCTAGCCTTATTGATTCCTCGGTGAGCGACTTATCGCCATTTGCCACTGACCTACTGCCGACTCCAAATGCCTGTGCAAAATCCATCTTCTTAGTTGAGTGAGTTGACGAGGCGCCACGGGCGTAGTTAAAGAAGAACTTGAATGAACTCCCTATCTCTGTGACGAAATCCCCTGGTAGTGTGTTAGGCAATAAGTTAGAAAGACATCATAGAGCGCTTACAGTAATTGACGCTATGAAAATATCAGCAATTAAAATATTCATCAGTCATGGAACATAGACGCACCTGTCCCATAATGGACGCCATATGCTTGTCTTCTTGTTTCCTACCACCTTGTATTCATTAACTGTGTATGCCCACATCATCAACACTGAGAAGAAAACCATCTGTCGCATGATAAGGTTCCTGCATTGTTTTCAGGAGGTGGTGACTGACCTCGATGCAAATGGCCAGCGCATTAAGACCATCTGCGATATTGGCCGCAGTCCAGTATTTGGTGGCTTCGGCGCTCATGTCAGGGTCGAGTAAATTAGGATTCTGAAAGGACACACCTTTGATAACGCGGCCTTCTAGTGCGCTAAACTGCAAATGACTCGGGCGTGAAGTGGGTAACGACTACAAAGGTGGGAAAAACTCACGACAAAGGACTGATAAAAAGTGAACATCACAATGAGCTTGATAGAGAGAAATTTAGCCAGTGGTCGTCGCCCAGACAGTTCCTCCTTGGTGAGTCCGTAAAACAGTAAAAGACCATAGAGTGCCACGCTATTCACGCGACAATATGTTACGGGTCAGATCTCTATCACATCATGGATTGGACATACCTGATGCTGGCGAAATCAACGGCCTCGAGATAGACATTGGCAAAATATATGCTGTAAGGGCCAGACTCGCAAAGCACGTTGTATACTTGACAGACGATTCCAGCGATAGATACGGCTGCTGTAACGTGAGATGTCTATCTGTGAGTGGACTGGTTCGATCTCACCTGGTCGGATGATAACGTATTGTAAAACTGACCACTACACTAAAAATGGGTATTTGTCAAAGCACTCAGTAGCCGGCTTACCTTGAGGGTATACATAAAGTAAGCCTGAAGAAGTTTATGAGAGAAAGACTCTCAAGGGATCAGCAACAGCATACCTTCGTTGGTCGGTATCTCCAACAGCAGAACTATGGACGAGATTAACATGTAGTTGTAACGGGTGTCAAGTGAAATACGCACAGGAATCGGTAGGGACCTTTTGTCCTTTCGTTCAATTGCCTTTGTGGCATCGCGACCTGCGGCTGTGGCTGCCACGAATTCGATGAGAAGGAGTCTGTCACAGGGACAACAAGTAAGCAAGGCGTCTATGAAATCAAAAACAAACCACAAACAGGAATGCGCTCAAGGTGACAGCCTGATCAAATGTTTATGAGACAATATACAGAGATGTATACACAGTAATCAATTACCTCGTATGCTAAAAGGATGGGGCGCTGTCAACTCAGCACACGACAGTGTTGTCACGACAACTTACCGACTTCAATGAGCGCGTAGTATGTGTAACTCCGGAAATATCGGTAGGAAAAGAACGAAATAACAGCATATACTGGTGGCATGTACAAGATTCGCAGACTGAAAGTAAAACAGGACATGAAGAAATGCACTCAAGGAAGAAGTGACGCACGCACATTTGACGCTGCTCGTTGGGTTTGGTATAATTTCTGAGGTAACGAATTAAAATCGAAAGATACTTTCAATATTTATAGCGCCTTACCGACAATGCCGCAAGACTGAAATCATTGAAATAAGGACCGTCTGCGTGGGGTTAATGGTAAACCACTTGGGACATATATGAACCAGTGAAGATGAACATACTAGCACAGCACATCCTCCCGCGATCGCCCATCCTATTCGATGTTGGTCCCAGTTCAGATTTCCAGAGCTCCAGAAACTGGATTGGTCCACGTCTATAGTGTTGTCGGACGGGCAAGTCGGCGCCATAACAGGTTGTGGTGGTAAAAGCTTATGTTAGTATGATTATTGTTCCACTGAGGGGATATTACAACGGCGGGTATAAGAGGAAGCTACCAGTAGCGCTTGAATCGTTCGTCGTGGAGGATGGTGGCGAAAATGGACTACAAATAGTTCGCTTGGAGGGAAGCAATGCATGTTTACGTAAGATTATGACACAGCTCATTCTTGTTTTATCGGTTCTCTTGTCTTCTGTACGTTGCTCTTCTGGAAGCCGCACAGGCTAGCGCGCGATGGGCCTGTGACTTGTTTTTGGCATAGGGTTTCAGCTGATCAAGTCGTTCCATTTCTAGGTTGCTTCTAGCAGTGCTCAAAGTCCAGACTGCAACTGGCGCTCATGCGCTTCTCTTCGGTTTTTTAATTGTGCATCAGCGCTACTGTTTCTTTCAAAAGGCCAGGCCTCAGGACCCGCTGAGTCGAAACGTTGACATGCTGCACAGGCATCGGAGAGCAATTGTGGTACAGCCTCAATTTCATATGTTACATCTCATACGTCGCGGCAGGTGTACATGTGCATTCTCGCAGCGCTTGGTCTAACGTCATCACAGCCATCGTCCTGCTGCTTCCAAACACAAACCACAAAGCGCGTGATGTTTACTTCTTCTTCGGAACCTTGGCTTTTGCCTTGGCGGCAGGAGCCTCTGTGGCAGGAACCTTGGCGCCTTTACTCTGCAAAATTGACAAAATTTATTGGTGTCATAATCATTGGACAGGTCACACACTGGTGCAGGGGTACTCTTGGCGGGTGGGCCCGGTACAGGTGCTCCAGAAGCAGCACCACCGGTGGTGGGAGCGCCTGCGCATCAGCAGTGATCCCAGCGAAATAATGGAAGGTTGTAAAAATATCGAACGCCTGTCAGACACCACACCCAAATAGAGACAACGGTCAGACATACCAGTCTTAACACCTTTCTTTGCAGATGCCATCGTGTATTATTTGCACGAGAAAACAAGTATGAGTGAAGGTGTGGTTGTGGTAGTCGAAGGGAGTACAGGCAGACAATCTTTTATAGCCCTCGCGCAGCCCTGCCCTCACCTTCGGCAGAGTTCGTACCGTTTCTCCCTGTGGATCGCAAATTGCATAGCTGTATTCAGTTCTGGAACTATCGATGTCCAAGATCAGTTTGGACTGTGTCAGTTCAGGATGCTTTCGCGCCATTTACGCTCGACGATGGTCTGTTTGTGGCAGTTTCAATGATCTCTACTGGAGGGAAGATACTGCGGAAATTAAGCCAGCAGAGCTTATCCTCCCAACCAACTCCTTTCCCCTTATCTGGGAGCCATGTACGTTGAAACTTACTCTATTTAATCACAAGCGCTCCAGTTTAGCTGTTGACCTGCATCCTGAAACGGATGGTTCACCTTGTGACAGACCACACCTGTACTAAATTCCGTTCTTAATCCCTCCTCTACACCCCCACCAATCGCGTCATAGCACGGGCGTTTTGATGTGCGACCTCACCCCTTGCGCATTCATTTCGGTGGAAGTGTCCTTCCCTGTGACCTCGCTTCTTGCCCGAGCTTATCTACGTGGAAGCTAGGATTGCGCGATTTTGGCTTCCAGTCTGACGGGAAAGACCCGAGACATAGTATCTATGGACTCTATCTCAACAATAATTGTTGAAGCGCTTACAGAACATGATTTCCTCGCGACACGATCGTGTTATCTTCGTTACTCCCCACATCATCACCACGAAATGTCCCTAGCACGAACACAGGACCTCGGTGTAAGTACTCCTCGTGTTCAATCGAGAACATTCTAGGCTTGACATACGGGGAATAGATATCAAGTCATAAGTTCATCGCAGGGGAAACCCCTTCATAGAATCTGGAACGTCCATCGTACTTATCGATACGATCAACTCAGATAGGCAATGTAGATACTTCTCCCGCTCGAGCACCATGAAATATCATGCTGTCCCGACGAAACACTATAAGATAAGAATACCATCTGCTGCCACCACGTCTTCGGTGACTTGAACAGGGTGCCTCTTTCTCCATTCCTTTAGCCCCTTCTCTAGAATTTGATCATTGAGACCGTTTGGGACAAGCTGTGAATGTCACACCTAGTATACTTGACGTTAATCCAAACGCGTTTCATCATTTCGTAAGTTCACGTACCAAGTTCTTCTACTTCCTGATTCCTCCATTCGTCGTCGAAGAACAGCTACCCAAACATGCGTGATAGCGACCTCTGTGCATAACGTTCACCTACTTACCATCTCGTCATAGGGTATCCCAGTCTTCTCATGAAGTTTCTTGAAATGTCTAATCTTGGACGAAGGGTAAATTTCCAGCTGGTCAAAAAACTTGATTGCGGGGATTGGTTTCGCGCTGCTGGCGCTACCAGTTCTCGGGGGTATAAGTATGAGATCCAAGGCTTCACGAGCTCTTTGAGTACATCATGTCAGTGCAAAGCTGCTGGCAGTAGTGGAATCGTTCAGATCACTCACAATGACGGCGTATCTGTCCGTGAGCATGCAGCGATCGTCACGCCTGCTGCTTGTAGGCGATGCATGATCTGTGGCACATCCCTGTAGAAGTCGATTGTCTTGGGATTGCGCTGGCTATCGATGACTTTACCAGTGACGTGGTGTCGCTTCAATGGAGGATGTACATGAGTGTCGACCCAGAAATCCCAAAGCGTGTAGCTATATGTTTTGCGATCAGTCACAATCGAGTCTCGATGGGAGGCATCCTTTACTCTAGATCGAAAGCGACCAGCTTTGGTAGCCTTGTCGTCATTTACCGTGACTGGTTACTGGTAGGAGGTGCAACCAGTTTCTGTCGACATCGCCTCATTTTCACAGGCTCTCAAAAGCGTCGATGTCAGATGACCATTCTACGATCTGACGAAATCAATGGTCTTCGATCAATCCTGGAAGCCCGGGTTTCAATTTGAGCATGTATATGATATCTGAGCTTACGAGTCTGAGCATTGCCACTTCCCTCCTCACTATATAGCATTGCGGCGGGTATGGGACTTTTGAACACCCGTGAGTTAGACCTCAAATGCAATGGGCCTGTATCATCCAAACTACACTCTTGATCACACGTCGCGCATTTCTGTGAACAGTAATCGAATATCACTCGCAGGTTATGGTATGGGTACGGTTCGTGTAGACGAAAACGACCTACTCGCGGTAATGAACGCTGTCAAGGAGGCGCGAAGGCGGTGCTTGGAAGGTGGACGGGCAGTTCTAATGGAGATGATGACTTACAGGGTTGGCCATCACTCGACGTCGGACGACTCATATGTCTATAGGGAGCGCCAGGAAATTGAAGACAGAAAAAAGAATGTCAACCCCATCACGCGATTCCGCCTATTCCGAGTCACGGAATCCTGGGGATGGTGGAACGAGACGGATGAGGAGGAGCTCGCGTCCCGTCTGAGACGTGATGTGATAAAGGCATTCAAGCGCGCAGAATCTGTCAAAAAGCCTGACCTGGGGGACATGTTCACTGATGTATACGCGGAAGAGCCCTGGAATATAGTGAGTCGATGGATCAGTCAGTGACGCGTACTCATTTTGGCTGCAGAAGGAATAGCGGGAGGAGCTGGTGGCACTGCTCTAGAAATATGGACAAGTGTGGGACCCATGGCAAAATGAACTCGGTACCCTCAAGGGTGAAGGAATTTTTTAGGTTGACGATCGACAGCACACGACGACAGAGCAATCATGCATGCAGACATTTAGATGCGACTTTGGGTCAAATATCACCACAAGAGAGAATAAGATGACGATCAGTTATCGACATTAAATTGAGCTCCAAACCGACAATCACAAGTTGGTAATCATAGTTCAAGGCTGCCAGTCCAGCGGCGCGTGAGTACAAGGTCCTAATCGCTATCGCCGGGGACCAGAACAAGTAACTTTAAAAACAAATGGAAGAGGCGATGACGTGGGTATGAAGGGATACGCAGGGAATAGATACGCAATAAGAACCAAGGACGGAGGCACGTATCGATAACGATTCTGGAAGATGAAAGGGAGAATCAGATAGGTAACGTAACACTGTAAAAAGTACAGAAAAGTCATGAAACCGAGGCCACGGAACCGAAACGCGATAAACCAAAAGAACGACATCGTTATCTTACGTAAAGCTACACTATCAGAACCAAAGTTCCAGGATCAAGTAGCGGTGCCAGCGTAAGGGTCATCATACGCTTGAGTGTAACGATTGTTTTGCTCGCCCCCCTCCTGGGTGGAGAGGCTGGGGGTATACAAGGTCCGCATACCATTACCGCCATAGCTGGCAGCTGGGACAGGGAATGCCAAGGTACCAGAAGGGGGAGGGGACTTCATTTTCCGTTCGGCATAGGCGCGGAGCATCTCGTCGGGAGACATGACATTGGCAGGCATGGGCATCATAGGGAGACCTGATTCTGGGGCAGGATGTGCAGGGACGGGAGGAAGAGGCAAGTCAACGCTCTGCTGCTCCTGGGGCAGCAAGTAATCATCTCCACTGGCTTCATTTCCTGTGCGCATCACTATTTTAAAGGTCAACTTTCAAGTACACAGTGAGCAACTATAAGAAACCTACTGCTCAAGGACGGCCAAACTTCATCCATGCTAGGACGCGCCTCCGATGTTCTACTAAAGGACATGCGGGCACGAATATCATCCGGAGTGAGAGTAAAGGGTCCACTGGTTTGTGTGGGAGAGAGGTCTCCCGTCTCTTCCTTGTCATCATTGGAAGGAAGAGGAGGTACAATGCCAGTATGGAAGGCACGACTGATTCCGACGGTGCGACGAGACTCTATTGATGGACGAACGTCTGTGGCAAATGATACTCGTGATACTCGCTCGCCCAAGGTAGTCTGAGAACGCAAGCCGGGACGTAGTTGAGACATCCTTGGTACATCAAAGCTGGCTTTGTCTGATATAGAAGGGGTGCCTTCGACAGCAGCAGTGCTGCTGGGACGAATTGGACCAAAGGAAAACGACGAGTTGCGATTTCCGCCACCTGAAATTGCCATGCTGTGACGAATAGCTGCCGAAGCGCCAGCAGCAGACATGGACTTCCAGTCCACGGAGATTGTCGACATACGCTTGTCGATAGCCTCGCTGAAGCGTCTGCTCTTTTCCTTGGATTTTGCGCGATTTAATTTGAAATAGACGGCTATGCCCAATCCGATGAAAATCAGTGGCACCAGGATGCCAGCAGCGATCTTGCCGCTGTTGGAAGAGCTGTTGGAAGAGAAGTTTCCGACATAAGTGACACCGTTAGGAGAACTGAGATCGGCGCTGGCTGGGGTAGAGCCATCGGATGGTGCAGTATATGTAGCAGTAAATACAGGGCCTGCGGGAAAGGGGCTAAGGAATGGTTGTGTGTTGGAGGTTACGATGGAAAGCTGCAGGTTGACCTTGGAGGTGTCATTCCACCACTTGGCCTCAAGGTTGGTCTGATATGTTCCCAGGGCGTAATTAACATTTTGCCACTCGTGAATACGGCTGCTGCTCAAGCTGGGGGCGATAAGATAAATATCAACAGCCTGTGTGTTGGACAAGCAGGATGGGTTCCAGGTGATGTTGAAGGAACTACTGCTGGAAACAGTTTGACCCTGAGAGGGGCTGATATAAAAACCGCCTGTTGCACACGCTGCGAAAATCAGATCTAGCGCAATGCACGTTTCATTCATTCATAAACTTACAAGAACGCTTTTGGTGCGTTTGTGGTGCACCAGCATGGCCAATGCGGAGGTGCGTCAATCCTCGTTTATTCATATCGTTGAGATGTGGATTTTTCTTTGGCCTCAGTTTGGGTATAAGAACCCCTTCCGAAAAAAGAGCGTATCCGCTGTGTCGCGCGGTCTGACGAAAGGAATGGCGGGAGGTAGTGGGAATAGGCTGGTTGTGATGGAGGCGAACGTCCATCCCGTATTTGAAATTAAAACTCAGACAAGACCCCAAACACCCACGACAACAATTAAAATGCCAAAGCAACAATTGACAGACTCCCAGACAACTTGTCACTGGCATCAAGGTGAGCGCAGAACTCGTGTTCGGAAAGTTAAATATGCATCTGTTTCCTTTAGCACCAATGCTCGAGGTTAAAGCATGTATGGATGTTGGCTGACAAGGCATTACTAGTTGGGTGTCTGCCATCCCATGTTGCGCAATCTCACATGTCCATGCATTGGCGCTCACGCGTGGTCAACGGATCACCTCATGCACAAGGGCTGGGGGCTCGTATATCACCTTTAAAGTACTGGAGGCACGGTAGTTCCCCCTCAAACTGACAACATGAGTGGCCTCGTATTTTATGCTCCACCAGTAGCTCCTCTGCTTGCTTCGTCGTCCTCCAGCAACGTACAGTGCTACAGATATTCTAGCAACGAGAGACATGTTGTGGCTGACCTATCAGGCGATGTCGTCGCAGACACAAGCGTTCCGACAACATCAGGAGGTATCACAGATGTTTGGAAATGTACATGGTTTAAGGACACCGGCTCCACGAAGGTTCGTTTTGGCCCACGCGGAGCTGTTTTGAGACTCATCTGACTGGTACAGGTTGCAGTGAAGACGTTCCGGATCGAGAGTACAAGCCAGGGTGAACTCGCCAAAACGCACAAAGTACGTACCAATGTTTACTTTCTCAGAAGCCTCGATATAAACCATGATATGATAGAGATGGTCACAGCAAATTCATGCCTGGGCGAAGCTCGAACACGAAAATATACTTCCTTTATATGGCATTGTCATGGACTTCGGCCCAATAGTATCAATAGTCCATCCTTGGAAAGAAAACGGAACCCTCTCAACATATTTATCATGCAAATATGCAACGTTGACTGTACAAGATAAATTCAAACTCGTTTGTGTCGGTTCGTCGCTGCATTACCACCTTAACTGAGACCTCCTGCTTGCCCCTGCCGAACAATAGCTCGAAAACATCGTCTCGGGACTTCACTACTGTGCGTTCAGTCATTTCTGATATATGACGTGAGCTTGAGCCGTGCTTCCTCTCTGCAGTGCACTCTCATGGCCTTGTTCATGGAAATCTTTCTGGTGTAAGGATGATTCCCATCAAATTCGCAAATCAACCTGACGTATGTCTAAAGAATAACGTGCTGGTAGATGCCCTTGGTAGAGCCAGTCTAGCGGACCCCGGTCTCAGTGTGCTAGTTCCAGAAGTCTTAGGCATGTCATACTTTCGCCTGTCAACATCTGGCGCTATACGGTTTGCCGCCCCCGAACTTTTTAAAAAGTCCAGTCGCGGAGAAGTGCCCCTGCCAAGTATATCCGGTGATAGTTATTCACTGGGCAGTATCATTTATTTCGTAAGTCCGTCACTACGCAAATACACGCCTTGTCAATAAATTATGCAGGTCCTTTCGGGCTCTCTACCATATTCCACCTTGAAGGACAGTGATGTGCTCGTCGAGTTGCTTCTAGGAGCCACCCCAGCATCACCTTCTGATTTGGACAAATCCATCACTCGGGAGCAGTGGCAGTTCATCCAAGGGTGTTGGTCAGAAATCCCCCAAAATCGCAGGACGACGAACGAAGCTCTCGAGTTTGTAGATGTCAATCTCGCGCTCTATGTACCTTTCAGGGCTATATCCTTGACTACAACGGAAATGCACTCGAGGTCGAGTAAGACAGACGGCTCAAAGCCTCGGTTAGTTTTGAGCCGCAGAGACTTCTCTCCGGGCGATACGTTACCTCCAGGCTAGTATGTTTGACTACTGTCATCACGGGTAAGATTGACTTTTTTTTCAGATATACAGGCGAGTTTGGCAGTCGGTTTGCGTCGTTCGCGGAATCCTGCGAAGGCTGCTGAGGTACGCGAGAAGTAACACATGCTGTCGTGTCTCATTCACAGGCTCAGGCTGCTGTATCTGTCATTTTAAACGATATTTTTGACACAAGTCATGTCGTACCTCAGTGGGATTCCAAGGACACAGAAAACGCGGTAGTTAGTCACGCGTATAATGTTCTTGTCGAAGACATCAAGATGATCAGCGACGCATTACGAGTGCTGCAAACAACCAACCCGAAGTGTGTGCTCATTCCTGCGAAATGCTGATGGTCTGTCCTAATTCCTAGCAGTGCGGTAGAAAGGTCCCTCGGTACTCTCCGTTCAACAGTCCAACAGTTGTTATTTGACGAGAGACGGAAACAACGAGCACCGCGCGCCGCTTTCCTGATGATCGTCTCCAAACTGCAGGACTTTTTGGACGATCTTTGGAAGGAACTCTACGGGAACAGAGGGAAGTTGTCAGGTCCCTTCTGGGAATGGTTTGAAAAGTGGATGGCGATGATGAGAGCATGGGATAATTCGCAATCAGAGGCTGCCGTCCAGAATACTGCTACGTGCTTGCGATCCATCCTATCCTAACATAGGTAGTAGTACTGGTATAAAACTTATCTGTCCCAGATTCCAATTATATAGCTGTCGACCGTTCTAGGTGTGAGGCACGTCCCACGAGCGTCAAGCCGCCATGAGCCGGATCGGTGGGGTTCGATGCCTGAGCATTGAGCAATGTATCTCCTCTCATTACTATGAATTCGAACATGTGCACGGTTCTCTTTCAAGATTCCAAATCCACGCAAATCAACCAATATTCAACTTCCAAAACCTGAGGGATCGTAATACTGGAAAGGTCTTCGCATTCAGCAGCGTTCGAGTATGTAGAGATTTCGCTAGACAAAATCAATAACGAATTTGTATTTTGTGATGGTGGAGAGTGTCCGCCATTTCTTGGTAAACCTTTTTTTCGGGACCTCTAAATCCAAAAGTGTCTTCCATGCCATGTCCACGATGACTGCCTCGACTTCGAAACCCTGGGTGAATTCGGAAGACATGACGCGCGACAGAGGTAAGGATGTATGGAGGGCCGATTAATGGGCAAAAGGTTTGTGTCAAGCACAGGGACGAAGCGAAGATCTAACCATATCTTCCCAGAGGTGCAAGACAAACACATTCAGACAGCAAAAGTTGTAAGTGTTCTCGTGGAGATCCCGCGCGTTGCCAAGATTTATCCCCTGGTCTTCTCTCGTCTTCGCTGCCCCCTGTTTTCTTACGGCACCCAGTAATTTTTGTCTATGTACAGACCTCATCCTGGTGCCTTTTGGTCCGGTGTAGCCTCTTCAGGCCCATGGGTTGCACTCGAATAAATAATGCTCGGATGGGCTGCAAGTGGCGAATTTCCCAGCTGTGCCGTATGCAAAGCAAGAGTGATAAGCTCAACAAGAGTGGATAGCTTCAACCAAAAAGGGATTTGTCCCTTGCCGGCTTGCCATTGACCCCCGATCACTAGCACATATAGTCCGAGACGACGAAGACCGAAGGATCCGAGATAGGAACGGATAAGACTAGTGATAGGTCCGAGCGCAACCCAAAATGGACAGAGGCGGGCGATCTTTTTGACGTCGGCTCGCGTCCTGCAATATGTTATGTTTTGATTCGTATATTTTTTCGTTTCCATACCACTTACTATATTTAAAGGCGCCTGCAGAGGTAGCGCAGAAACATCTCAGTTCTTTCCAAGAGACTGAGATGCTAACGTTCGCGCACGTTACGATAAACTGACGAGTTTAGTTTACCTGTTCTCGTTAGCGTTCGCGTCCCTCCCGCTCGATTATATTCACGTCACTCACAGTTACAGGTAAGCTGCTGTACATCTTGCAGCTGCCCACCATCTAGGTGCGCATTTCTCCTTCTCCGGCCTCTCTTTTATCCCAGACTTTGTAGAGGAACTTCATCAACAAAGATGAATAATTGGGTTCAGCAAAGTCAACAAAGCACTTCCGATTCCGTCCGCCCCACGACTCGAAAAGGCCACCTCAGGGCCCAAACAGTTAGGCGAGTGAGTTATATTAACCCTCATCTTGTCAGTCATGTCAATGTTGCGCGTCGCATTCGAACTTCGAGCGGATTCACCGAAACTCAAAAAGTTCCTCCTCTTCCTGTCACCCACCGTAATCCCAATCTAGCGCGCTTACATTCTGGCGCTTCATGTCCATGTCTTGTCTGAATCTGGCTTCACACTAGGTCAAGCGCAAAGTATGTCGAATGTATGCGCTCTATGAAAGTGAGCATAACACTGAGGGATTTCAGCGATTACTGTCAAGGCTGAAGGTATTCAGTCGGTTCAATACATTCACAATTCCCAACACAATATCCCAAGATCACCCACACAAATCTATCCGTGCAACGACATTTAAATTCGCTTCAACCCCAGGTGACAAGTCTTTCCATTTCCCTCGGATTTGCGACCTGAAAGCACCATCGTCAGAAAGCATGATGATGAAACACAAAGGTCGAACGTGCCTTCCAACCATGGATAGCTGCCGCTCTCGTATACCCTGACAACGCCTCCTGTGGATGATACGGTCTTTAAAAGAGTCAGAACTCGGATCCTCTATCTAACAGGCGATGAGACGTACTGTTCCCAATTTTGGGCTAGCCGCGCAGGTTTGGGGTCGGTGCTCGAGATGGCGAGCTTGATTTGTAAGAGCACGGATGCGATGCTATGAGGGGTGTCAGATCAGCGTGAATGATACCTCACGAGATATGCACTTGTAACTTGGGAGCCATCCTAGATGCACGTCAGTGCAGTCAATATCAAATTGACAGTCGCGACTCACCAGCTGAAGTTAGAAGATCCATGCAGATAGAGCCCCCTACATAAATACCAGTAAGCCAGTGTGTGACAATAACTCTTCAGCGATACTCACCAACAGTAACGTGACCACCTCCGCCCTAGACATCAAAAGTCAGCTACACCGAGCATTTGAATCATTCACATCGTACCTGCATGAAAGGAAGGAACCGAGGCATCACGAGTCTAAAGAACGGAGGAGAATGAGGGAACGTTGACGGGAAACGTATCTCAAAAACAAGCGAATTGATACCCCTTTTAGAAAGAACTATATCAGCATAGTCAAATCCAAAACACGCAGCCCAAACTCACTTTGACTGCAAATCCTTCGCAATAGGCAGATCAGGATCAAACGAATGCATCTCCACCACCCACTGGAACAAGTTCTCATTGAACTCTGGAGGCATGTACCATCCCAAAGTAGTAAGTGACTTCGCGCCCCCCTGTTCTTTCATCATCGCCCTGAACTCTTTCTGTAGCGCCATGGTCGCTGCTGGGGTCGAATCGGCAGGCGGAGGCAACAAGAGGTCGATGTTCTTCTCCACCCAGTTCGCATCATGTACCCAATCTCGCTTTGGTTTTCCATTAACGTGTGGTTCGATGCTCTTTGACTTGACTTCCTCTTCATCGGGTGCGTTAAATACAGCGCTGTCGTCCTCATCGAGGTTAGGAGGGACGTATGCGTCCTGGCAAAGCCCAAGAAGATTCTCAAGTTTGTAAGAAGGCTGTGGGATCTCGACTTGGACATTCGAGAGTAGGGGACGGCGATTTGGATCGTGTTTGATAAAAGGAACATTTTGGCCCTTTGACGTGGCGGGGGTGGTGGTGTCAATGTTAGTAAATCTATTATCATACACGCTATCGATTGTGTTGACTAGCAGGTATCGACTACAACCAGACCGTTAGCCCTTGATGACAGAACTGAAGTATGACTTCTTACCACATAATCCATTCCGTTTGCTTGACTACGTAGTACGGATTATGCGAGGTAAACTTTTGCGGGAGATTGATGATCTCGGCGAGAGCTACGCAGCACTGAAGGGGCGATCGTGCTATTCCTCCAACATTGTGAGCCGGCCGCAGCATAGGATCCCATCGAAATTATGCCGTCTTTGGCGAAGTAGACACCTGGACAGAATAAGATAAGTTATTAACGATTATGAATCGTCTACTTGCCATCTCCGTATGCCCGGCCATGTGCCACGGCCTTATACCACAGTCCGTGCCGTATGATCTATCGAATATCTCAATGGTATCGTATCTTTCGAAGACGCCTCAAATGGCTTACGGAATGCCAGTTCCTCAAAGGTGACCCATGGAAAGCCTGACATGCCGCATCAAAAAGATCGTGACTGAGGAAAGTACCAAGAAACATACATAGAGAGTGGGGTATTTCTTCGCATTAGAATCTCCGTGTGTTTCCTGCTCTAAGGCATGTCTGAACTTTGCTTCTTTATCAGGGGCACCGACCATGAAGCGGAATTGTCGCCACTGCGAGCCTATACCATTGCCGAATAAACAAATGAACTGGAAGCGAGCGACTCGCACATACCTATGTTCTGCACTTGATCTTCCTTTTCAGTTAACTCTTGTAGGTGTGCCGTGCAAGAGGCAACACACCTAGTGGGGTTCAAATTAGGTCAATGACTCAGATGTATGAAACGTACCAACGCAAGATGGACCATGCGGCGGGCAAGATACTGGGGTCCATGTCCTTCAACTTCGGCTTGTTAGTCCCTACAAGGACTTTCTTCTCAAGGTGTTTCTTCATGTCCTGAATCTGCATTTACTTGAGCATTAGCGTCGGCAATGAGGAAAGACATTCAAACCGGTGGCAGCGTGTCGATGAGTTGCACAATTGCAGCCCGCATTTCGTTGACAGCTAAGCTATCGAAGTCACGCAAGGGATCTTTATGGACGGGGTCTGGAACCTTCAATAATAAGCCACGCGGAAGGGGCTCATCAAGAACTTGTTCTGCGGCGGCAACATAAGCGAGGGAAACCAGGAGATCTACCATCTCAGTATTCTTGCAGATATCATACTGAACGAGTCAATAAGCAGAGGATGATTCAAGCGAAAAGTCGCTAACCTCTAGGGAGGGCCCAAAGTTGAGGCTATAGTATTGGTATGCACACAAACCAGAGTCGCAGACATAAGGCTTTAGCGCCTCGAACACGGTATCGAGTTTCTTGTGACAAACGACGCAATAACGATTACATAGCTGTCTTTAAATCAGCGTAAGTTTAAGTGACCATCTCGACGGTACTGACTGTGAATCGCCGGAGAAGGTACGCAAAAGCAGTCTCGAGTAAGTTGACGTGACCGTCTTGGTTTTTCAAGGGATCATGCGGCAAGTAGCGAGAGCCAGCTAGACGTTGCTCCTCCTCCTCAGCTTGACGAAGTTCCTAGAAAGAGAACAAAGATGAATAGATGACAGTTACTCATGTCGATCTTGATCGCACCTCCTGCATCTCCTCCACAATAACTGTAGGTGATCTCTGAAGTTCCTGCGATCTCCAGTGGAGTTCTTCAGCTGCAGCCCATCCAAGTTTGAACTGTCGTCGAACTTGGAGTAGTTGAAGAAAGTGCTCATCCAGTAATGATTCAAGCGAGCTGCTCATACTAAATTTGTCAAAGGTGCCGTCATCCTCTGCCGACCCCGGTTCGGACTCCTTGTCAACGTCGATGGATTCTTCGACCATGCCATCTTCAACACCATTCTGCTGGTCGGACTGGAGACCGTATCGGCGGAGCGAAGCGATGACGTGTTCTTTTGACGGCTTGTACTGTCGAGAAAGGCCGACATAGAATTTCAACGAGGTGCAAGAATGAATTGCAGCAGGGGAGAGTGTCCCATCGCTCTGAACAGGCGGATAGACGCCCCAGAATCCAGAGATGACCAGCACGAGATGCTGGCAAGGAAGTAGGAATTGGCTATCCCAAGACATCAGGACGTGAGCGGGAATTTTGTCAGTTAATTCCATCACAGGGACTGAGATTGTCAAGAAGAACTCGCTGCTGCCACCCCAAATGACTCCTGGGGTATAACCGGCTGCATGAGCGCCTTCGAAGTCTCTGTGATGCGTGTAAGTGAATAGTCATCTGCGTAGAAATTGGCGTACCTGCGCAAGACTGAGCGACAAATCTCTGGTCTGGTGAACGCACTTATGTCCTCCTCTACGGTCATATCATAATTGTGATCATCTTCGCTGTCGTCGTCACCAGAAATACTGATCAAGAAATGCTTCGCCACGTCGTGAATCGTACTGGGACTGTCGTTGAGTACCCCGTCACAGATCTCCTTCACCTGCTCCCCATAACTCCCAGGTTCTGGGGAATGGCAGAAGAATGAGTGAGTATTGGGGTATTCGGAAGTGTCTATGGACGATGATCAGTGCTGATGACACTTCCCTTCTTGATAATGACTGACCAGAACACAGGAGATGCACCACTATCCTTGTCCGATCTCTAGATTCTATCAGGTCAAACTCTACTGAGCCATCATCATCTCCTGCTTTGAAACCTAAGAACACCGATGTTAGTGGTGCTGGGTATCGGAGGTGCCAAGCCACACTTGCTTTGCGCAGACCATGTTCCCCTATCAAGGTCAGATGGGCAGGTTGTGTGCAGCTCGTGAAGATCAGCACTGAATCTCTTACGGCCTTTCAAAGGTTTTGTTGTGGGTGCCATAGAAGAAGATATTGAAGAAGTTGTCAAATGAATCAGAGGAAGCGCTTCCAAAGTCAATGGTAGCTGCGCCACCGGTACCGGCGATATAGGGGTCTGTGCGTCAGCTAACCCGTAGGCATCATCTGCGGACATAGCAACTTGTTTATCATGGTCATTCTCGTCAGGTTCTAACATCAAATGGACGCGCTTGTGAGGCCGTTCCCTGGAGTCTTGACTTGAGGATGGTTCGAATTTGTTTTTCTTGCGAGCATTCCATGTGGCGGGCATGGTACTTAGTGATTCGAATATGTTTGGAGCTGGGCTCTATCTTAGGAAGAGTCTAAACTGATCTATGGTGTGTGCACGATGCAGTCTGAGGAATCGTTGAGTTGTAATGGTCAAGACAGTGTCGGCGTCTTCAAGTTCAGACTCGACCCTGCCATTTATAGCAACCGAAGAGGCTATACACTGGCGGCCACTGCCGCTGTTGAAGCCAACCTCCAAGTTTCAAACTCGCGGTCGCGATGTACGACAGGAGACGGAATACAAACCAAATCACTAGGTATTTGAACTTTGCAGATAAGTCGGAGTCTCGGAACATGGCTGGCCAGATCCATGGCTACTAGTAGCGCTGGCAGTTATCACAAGGTCTGTTTCGTATGATTCTCTGCAGTTCTTTCAAGCTGACACGTCGTAACAGGATGAACAATCAAGCTCAAGCTTTCCAGGCGCTTACTTATTCAAGACCATCGCCCCCACCTTTCTTCAACTTGCGGTTATTCCCCAATTCTGTAGGATTTAGAACGGTTCCAAGTACGATGACTTGCGTTGCATGAGTCTTTGGCTACAACTCCACCACTGGCACTACATTTTGAGCGGCTACTTGGACACTCATATCTACTTAGGGATCTTTCAAGTTTGAGGCTTGAACGTCGTCAACATTTACCATGCCAAGTACAACTTTGAATCACGATTCCATTGTGTCTGTTGTTGATGGTCGCACAATAGACATTGGTGAAATGTGGCTTTCTCCCGCGCTTGTGCCAGCTTACATCTCGCTTCCGGTGGTCCGTCAGTTGTGTATCGATTACGTTTGTGGTGCAGGACTCGAGTCCTCGTTTATGCACATTTCGTTTCGTCAATCCTCGCACCGGTCATCCAGTCAATCTACCCCCCGGTGCCCCTACTGTTGCTCCTGGCACGTTTTGGCGTTTGCCGTATGAACGTACTTATGTTGATACCGGGTGCTGATGGATTGGGGAAGCGGCTCAAAATTCCGTGAAGTTCCGCGACATCTGCTCTCAGAAGGCACGAGACCGTCCTGAAGAATGCAAAGCCTTTTTTGAGCTTCCAATTCAGGAATCCATACACGCCAAGTTATCGTGATCCGTACGTCTTCGTCTGCTCTAAGCTCAGCGGCGCAGCTCGCTGGATTGCACTTATATATCTCATGTAGATCACATACTTTCCCAGACATCATGGTGATGCAACTTCAGGGCAATCATATCTCGTGTCAACCCTTTTGCAGCCGTTTTGCCGACCTGAGTTTCTTCGCGACGTTTTTAGGCTATGTGCACCTGATACTTTCTCATGTCTACATCGCCTGCACGCCAACCTATCACAGCCTTCCGGTTATCATTGTTTAATCAGCTCCCGATGCAGGATGAAACCCAACCGTATCGAGTTTTACGTCGCGTACATTCAAATATAATTAGCCCCTATTCTGCGAGGCCTCGCATAGACAGACTGCTTATGAGTCTACCTACCACACCTCAGGCCTCAATGTAGCTCCCCAACGAATTGTGACGTACACATTGTGAATGAGTAAACGTGCACAGACAAACGAGCGAGAACATGAAAACAAAGACGGTGTTCATTGCGTGCGATGAAGCACTGATCACGAGCGGTCCAGCCGACAAATATGGCATCGTATGTATATACATTGCCATGGATTGACCAAAATGAAAATGAATGTGCGCAGACAGACGAACGAGTGTATGAAAATGAAGACGATGTCCGTGTAGGGATAAACGACGACCAAGTCCATGCTAGTAAATAGACGAGCATCCGAATCTAAAGAAATTAAGGGGGAAGCATGGATGGGCATCGATATCTATCTATCAGATCTACATCGAGATTAAATGCGATATGCACTTGAGCAAGAACGATGCAAGCAAACGCGCGAAAGCAAAGCAGGGGGCGGGAACGCATGCCAACACCAACACCAACACCAACACCAACACCACATCCTCGTCCGCACACCTACAAACTAAACACCCCCGCAGCCCTCCTCTTACTCTGAATAGGATGAACAAGCACCAAACTGATTCCAAGACCCACAGTCAACCCGATGCTCGTGCTGATCAACTGGAGCGCCGTGTTGAACCCGCTTAGATAAGAGGAACTCGACCCTGAGGTTTGATCGACGACGAAGTTGAATAGTCCACCGTTGCCTAGGCCTGAAGGGAGTTGGAAGAGTATGCCTGTGATCTGCGTGCATTTGGGTCGTGATGCGAGTTTGGTGCATGCGGTGAGGGTGAGAGTTGATATGAATTCCTCGATATGAGAAACACGAGAAAAAGAGAACGCACCATAACGACAAACGCATTCCCTGCGAAAAACCTCCCATAGAGATTCGACACCAATCCCACAGCAAACGCCCCAACAGCAGCTGATATATCGCTCTGGTTCGGGAACTTGGTGCCCACGAAATGGTTCGTCACCCATCCAATGCATGAGATGGCGACTAGGAGGAACTAGGTGTAGTATCAGCTCGAAGAACATTGACCGAAGTGAAGTGTTCGACGGAAGTAAACGGGACCCAAACCACCACCAAACCAAAAACTAAACCAGCCGAAAAAAACTCACCAACTCCCTCCTGCCAGTAACAGCCCCAAACCTTAAACTCAAAAACAGACTATAACACGGCACACTCAGAAACGCCCACCACAAACTCGGGGTGCGCTGCCACCACCCGCCTTTGGGATCGTGACTCGCAACACACATGTAATCTGTGCCTCCCAGTAGGGGTCTGCCGAGCATTGTTTGGTAGAGCTCAGCTCCGATGGCCAGCCCGAAGCCGAGAAAGAGGCTGTACATGAGGGCATAGCAGAGACGGACGGAGCCCGCTATTAGGGAGCGGGATGAGAGTTCGAGGGAGCCGTTTAGGACTATGAAGCCCTGGGGTGGGTTAGCGCTGGTGCGATGCGAAGGATGCGAAGCGAATTCATGCGAAGGACGGGAAGGAAGGAAGAAGCGGGGTAAGGAAAGGGAGATGAAGGAAGTCAAAACTCACAGGTAAAATCAAAACCACACTACTACTAGCAACAGCCTCATAACAAACCCTCCTCGTACTAGCAAGCGCAGCGCTCACAAAGCTCAGAAGCGTAGCAACCGTTATCTCAAACACGTTCCCATACAGCTCGTTGCGTACGCTGAGGAGCTGGATGGTGACGAGGAGCGCACCGAGGGGGAAGGAGACGAGGCAGTCGATGAAGCTACCATTGAAACTGACACTGCAGATGCTGCTGCTGCACATCCCGCCTAGGAATATGAGTTGGGGGAAGGAATAGGTGGGCTTTTTGTGCATTAGGGTGTCGAGGGCGGTGCTAGCTGAGGATACGGAGATGACATCGTGGATGACCTGCGTGTTTATGGTGAGATTAGTTCGCTCAGCATTCGAATGGAAGAGACACGTACATCCCAATACAACCCATGTGCCTCCCCCAGCTTCCCCAAATCCAACGCACTCCCCTGCCTGATAAATTTGACGTTACTCGTCCCCGTTGCGTTGTCCTCGAAGCTGATCCACATGATGTCAGGGAGGTACATACAGCTCATCTCCAGCTCGAGGACACGTGCTGTGCTTTGGATCTGCGCGACGAGTCTGTGTGAGGGACCCCCGAACATCATCATTGCACGGGCTAGTTTGAGGATGAATTCTTGCCGTTGGAGGATGGCTGCTACATGTCGGGTTATCTGTGAGGTGAGGGTGAGTGGGGTAAGGTGAAACAAGTGAGGAAGGAAGGAAGGAAGAGAAGAAAAAAACTTGAACGCACATAAACCTCTGCCCTTTTCCTCTTCCGCCTCTTCTCCTTCTCCTTCCTCTCTCTCTCCTTCCTCTCCTTCCTCTCCCTCTCCTTCTGCTCCTCCATCCACTTCGCACCGAAATAATCCTCTTGCCCTGCACCGTCCTTCTCATCAGGGGAACCGGCAACACTACTCGCCCCCGTGCCACTAGTCCCAGGGGTAGAAGCCCCACTTGCACTAACAGGAACCGGATGCCTTAAAGGCGTCCCAGGCATACTCAACGAAAACCCCTTGAAGTGCCCGCTAGGCAAGTGGTGTGGGAGCGGGAGATCTTTCAGAACTCCCTTCCAGCGTTTCGACTTTGGTTTTGTGGTCGAGGTCGAGGTGGGAGGGAGGGTTGGTGGGGTCGATTCGGAGGGGGTTGAAGTAGGAGTAGATGTAGAAGTGTTTGCGGTCGTTGGAGGAGCGATTGTATCCGGTGAATCCTCTTCCTCCTCCTTGACATCTATAAGTTCCTCGAGGTCCATTTCCGATTCGCCTTGGGATTGGATATCAGCTTTAGAAGTAACTTCCCCCTCACCCTCGACGCGCCCACCAACCCCACTCGTAAAATCAGTATCGGTGCTTTTGGAACGACGGGGGAGACGGAGGTTGAGATGGGGAGGCGTTTGTTGTCTTCTTCCTCCCTCTCCAGTCCCAGTCCCCTCCTCCGATTCGACATGAGACCCGCCCACACCACCACCATCCTCAAGCCGATACCTAACAAGCCCATACCCCTTCTTCATCTTCAAATCAGGTGCCAACTCCAACTGCCGCGGCGCAGCAGCACCGCTCAACATCCCCGCACCCGTGATGAGCGCAGCCATACTCGAGGGGCCTTTTTCTTTGGGTTTGAGGGAGGAGAGGAGAGAGACGGTGCTGCTTGAGGCGGAGTGGAGGGTTTGGTTTAGGGTTTTGGAGGGGGATTTTTTATGTTTGGATTTAGACTTGGGGTGGGAGGCGGAGTGGGAGAGCCATGGACGATCGGGATTAGAGAGGTCTGATTCGTCTTCGCTATGCGCAGGATCGTGTTCGTCGTGTTCGTGGCTGTAGAGCGCCAACAACGCACCCAGCACACCAGACCCGAGTTTAGGCTGAGAGGCATGTGCCGGAGGGCGAGATTCGGGGTCATGAGGACCACGCGATTGTGTGTAGGGTGGGGGGTGGTGAGGGGTAGGAGCTACTGAGGGGGGAGTGTAGAAATGCCACCATGACTTTTTCGGTGGTTGTTGCGGAGTTGCATGGCGCATCTGCTCTTCGACTTCGCCGTTTGCATCACGGTTCACTTTTTCAGAGTCTGGTTCTGAAACTGGGACTCGTGATCGTGATTTGGAGCGGTGACGACGACCGAGGATACCCCATCGTTTCGTATGCGCTCTGATGACACCTGCTGCTTCGCGTACGGCAAGGTGTTCGACGCGGCTGTCTGCTGGGATTTCAGAGTCTCCGTTTAGTTGCCTTGAAGAGAGAGGGAGGCCGGCGCTTTCTAGGGGATCGATAAATACTTCCCCTGGGAGGGCGTGTGTGCGGCGTGGGAGGAAGTGTGTACTAGATGTAGGGGACGTGGGCACGGACGAAGAAGGTGTACTTGGGGGATAGGTATGTACGTCTATCGAAGGAGGCATGGCTTGGGGGGATTGGAAGTGTGTACGGGACTCTGAACGGTGGCGTTCGAGTGCGTCTTTGAGCGTTTCGAACGCGTTCGGCTAGGCGTTTGATGTGAGCAGAATTGAAAATAAATAAGAGGGTACTCACGTCCTGAGCCATCTCGTCCAGTGCGTGTGGACTAGCTGGCTCTGGTTCGCGAACATGATCTGTGCTTGCCCATTGCACACGACGGGGGGTACGAGTACCAGGCGTTGGTGACATGATACTGACTGGGATCGTGTTAGAGCGGTGAGGCGATGGCGAAGACATGACAGGCTCAGATACGCACCGTGGATGATTATTAGTGATTATTCAAATGAGACTCCACGGAATTGCAAAATGACTATTGTTCGTTTCACCGTGGTCACCGTCGTCGTTGTCGTCGACGTCGTTGCCTAAGGGAAATACTTTTGCTTTCATGACTGAACTAAGTACTTGAGGAACAGGTGGACGTAACGCCGTAACCGAGCTTCTCTCTCACATGATGTCATTCAAGCTCCACTTACAATTCGTACCCTGATACAAGCACATCCAAGAAGTGGTCCATATACGTCAAGCGCCACCTACGCCGTCCATTCAACAGCACCTGATTGGACGTGCGGTTGGTCACTCACTACCATCCGTCTCCCCAAAAGGTGTCAGACATGCGACTCACCCTTATCATGACCTCGCACGCTAAAGATAATCGATAAAGCTCCACCTTTAGCCACACCTGATTGATCACGCCCACATACTAGGTAACCACATCGTCTGGCGGAAATGTACAAAACGAGAGGCCGAAGGCCGAAATCTCTAGTGAGGCATAATACTTCTGTAGTCGTAGTCATGTAATCCGAGGTCCACATGTTCGCATCCGTCGCAAAGGCATGACAGAACTCATCAGTGTGTACTTCATAAAACTGGCTATAGTGGAGCATATAGCAAGCGTGGAAGCGGCCAGGAGGTGGATATGACGTAGTTCTTGGCATGGGTTGGATTGGACAGTCCAATAAAAGTAACCAGCAAAAGACTTGTTGTAGAAGTTCCCAAAATCAGTGACTTCAACTGGCCTGCCACATTACTGTAGGCGATAGGTTGGCCCCGATGAGGTGAGCCATCGTCGTTGCAGCGATGTAACCATACTAGCGTGATAGGTTTCATGTTGTCGATGATTTGGACGCGTGATGTTGCATGTAAGATTTCTCTTCCCACTTTCTCCGGCCTCCAAACTTGGCAGGGAATTCGCGCACTCATTAGCCGGTGCGTCGGGTAGGCGCATCCCGCCATCGAGGTCAGCCTGTGTTTCCCTCCATTTAAGTTCGTGCCCAGTCCATCAGCAGCTACACCTATGACGCTTTAGGCCTACTGAGTGTCCACGATCCTGTCCACATTGCACTTGATACAAGACTTCGAGGTGATGTCTCCAAATAGTCCCATGAGCTCCACTCCCTCGCCGAGATGCATACAGCCAGGCCTTCTGACGATGGTCAACTTGAATTACTGGCGTCGGACAGAAGTTTCGCGATGGTATAGCCAGTCGACCATCTTTACTTAGCTTCAGCGAATGCACCATCGAACTAGGAATGTCATTATAATGTAGCCGCAGGAAAGATAGCACAGATGACCTGTTTACGATGGTAGGTCGCCACCTACAGTCGGATCGCTGGAGCCATCACCTTGGATAGGCGTTAAACGAGCGACTTTCTCGGGTCGCTCATCATCAGTCGCCGATGCTTGCACGGATGAGGCGAGTACATCGGTACGTTTCCTTTTCCTCTCCAACTTCGCATTCTCCCTCGTCGTCAGCTTATCGAACTCGTCGTGTAAATGAGCCTTCAACTTGGGCATGCTCACCAAGGCACGGTCGCACCACCAGCAACAAAGGTCACCGTCCTTTAAGAGTAACTCATAATGGCTGGCATCGAGCTTAATCATCTACCAAACAAACCCCGAAATTCTGACATTAGTGCGGAACAAGGCATCCTTCGCTGCGCAACGTACTCTTTGATAATACGAAGGCACGGCATCGAACCACGAAAGAACATCTTTCAAATGCAGAAAGAACCCCAGGCTAGGATGAAACGAATTGTAGTGCTTCTTCAACTTCATCTTCGGAGAATACAAGTCTGCAGAAAGCACATGTAAATGGAGGTGCCTGAAACGATGCCACAACGATGGGATGAACTCAACGAAACTATAAGATAGCATAGACAAATGCTCACTCCATGCTCGAAATCGGATGAAACCCCATCCAAATGTCCCACTTGAACTTATACAACTTCATCATCTCTTCCTCAATCAGCTTCTTCACGTTATTCGCTTCCTTGTTCAAGTTCATAAGCACCTCCCTTGCGGTGCTTTTCTCGCATTGAAGCAAAGAGCGCAAGTCTGTGAGATGGCGTGCGCTCAATGGCGGCTGGATTCGGGGTATGACCAGAAAGTGAAAGATGGATTTCGGGAACGCGTCGAAGACCGTCAGGCAAGTTTCTGAGTGAGAGAGTAGGATCGATGGTGGTAGACTCGTTGGATCGGGTTTGGATGCATAACTGCGGAAGATGGCGAGATTGGGGGTGGAAGGTGCGGTCGTCATGAGTGCAGCCTATCCTATGCTTCTGGGACAATTGGACGTAGCTCGCAGTGATGCCACTGGAGTGTAGTACAACTCCACACTACAATGAGGATGCCATGCGCAGCAGTACTACTTATTGGGCCCATCGTAGAAACGTATTACATGTACTAACCTTAAGCGCGCCATTGAATACAAAAGCATCAGCCCTGGGTTGGTGTAATGGTTAGGTGACCCCCGGATCTACGTACGTACGTCAATGAAATTTTCTTCAATATAAACAACCGGGAATGGACATTAGGATGGGTGGTTTGTATATGAACCCGAGTCACATGTACTCAGCAGTGGCACGATGATCGCTAAGATTCAACGTTCAACGTCCCCCTCGAGCTGAGTATGTCATGTCAAAATTGGTTGAAACACCTATCATGATGATCATCGCGGACAAACTCACTTGAATGCTTAAGCTTTTAAGCTTTAAGTTTCATGTTGAACCGAAGTTGAAGCCGGCGGTTGCCGTGGATTTGATTCTGGCAGTTACTGCACAAGCGTTAAGGTGGATATGTTTTATCACCAGGAACAGTTCGATCGTGGCCAGGCCATGTGCATGAGATCTTGAGAGCCGGAACCTGGCCAAGACTCTGGAGGTTGTTTGATTTCGTTAGGCAAAAAATTTGAAATGATTTTGTTCCCACGGGTTTTTTCCTTTCACCGGCCGAGTCGAATCTGGTGACAAACTAGCCAGGCTGCCATACCCATCCTCCGATGTGACTCATGGGGGGAGGTTGCTGTGGGCATATGGTGTAGGCTGCAGTCGTCCAGTGAGGACGCTGAAAGTTGATAGCTTTCTGGTATGACTTATGGCTCGAGCGATCAGGATGGCTTCCGCTCTCGTTGGTAGTCCAGCTGGTGTGATGGAGTCAACCACCAATTGCTACGCAGCTTACATCGATCAAATCTCGCCTCTATCTGTTTTTCCCCTGACACCGACAAATTTGCCAATACCTTTCAGCACTGCAGGAGCTGACCGTATGCACGTACAATCATTCTAAAAATCACTCCCCAATTTGCGTGTGCTGGAAGCTCGCTATGTCACGAGTCGAACATGTGCACCCTGTTCAATGCTCTCCCATCTCTCGATTTACATCAACTTCAAACTTGCTATGCACAATCCTTGCCTCACCCGCAGCTGAAGGCATTGCTGGCCGGTCAAAATTTCCCCTGGATGCCTGGTTCTCGGCTCTGGAGTGATGACGACAGATGAGCAGTGCACGGAAGATTTTACCCTTACCCCTTCCCTCGAAGGAGTAGTATCCCATGCATCAAGATGACTTTGCTTAAGCAAAGACCTTCTGGTACGTCACTACGTTATCATCGGATGGGAATCCTTGTTGGTATTAACAGTTCGCAGGCTTGGCGCTGATGATTGGGCACACTGCCCGTTCTTATCTCTGCTCTTGAGACGCCGGTGTACTAGTTCATTTCTGTCTCCTTACATCATCTTTTCATAGGCGCAAGTACTAGCAATCTATTTGATCAGCACAAATACATATCGCGCCATTCAGGCGAGAAAATTCTTCTTGATCGTGAAGAGAGAGCTCACACCATAGGTCTCCAGTTACACTCTATCCCATTAACAGCAGCAGGGTCGTATGATGAAGCTCCGCATGATCGGTGCGGCCAGTCGAGAGCTAGCAGTTCAAAAACCTCTGGCTGATTTCACTGAGGAGTTTCAGGTGTTACTACTGTCCAGTCGGTCGATACCCACTTTCCATTAGGTGTGCACATCTGCTAGATACATATAACCTTACTTCCGAAGGTGCTTCTTTGATGCAATCTTGACGAATTGCCCTTCTGAGCATAGTCTTGCGAGAATTAAACTGTGGTACGTTGCTACGTTCTGATCGGATGGTGCAACAGAATAATGAAGCTCTACAGTTAGTCTATACAGTTATGTCGTGCCGAAGAGCATTGGAACACCTGATGGAACTGATACCAGAACGTGCCGAACAGCATTGGATTTACATACATATGATCAACCGATTTTCAGCGCCTTCAGATATTTCGCACGTGTCATTTATGTAAATCCAAAATCCCCCAATCAGGCATGTTGGTTCGATCGAGGGCTTCTGATCATTCCCCGTTCTAATGATTTCATCGACAATAGTTCAATGCTGTGATCAATCAAAGCTCAAGATGTCTCACTCAAGGAACGAGTATTCAGACTGATCGCTATAAATGCACTGGATGGTTTATCTGCACAAACTCCATACGCCCCATCCAGATATGACCGTAGTCTCAAATGATCCCGCTTGGTTTCCGTTTATCAGTGCTGCTAGTCTCATCGACTATTCTGTAGGTCCGTAGAGAGCAAGTGGGATGAGGATGGTGACGTCTCACTATCACTGACTGGTTTTACAGTTGTATCTTCTGCCGTGGTGGTATACGATTGGGGTGAGTGAAATAATAATTTCCGAGGGTATCATTAATACTTATACGACATCCAAGCATTAACATTCGGACAAGAGGTAAGTTAATGACATCGTTGCAGCCGTCTCACTAAGAATGCTTTAACAGGTCGAACTGGTCTGGGTAAGCAAGGTCCTATATAAGAAGCAAACTGGATAATGCGATTGACTTGGGGCAGATGCGACGCTGGTCCTTCATGAACGTTCTTTATATATGTGTACGTTATGTCACATATGAGCGCAGTTGACATGTTATGCTGAGTCGACTTTGACATATGCTAGGTTCGCTACATTGGAATACTATATTCTGTGTAAGCTCCCAAGGCTAACAAATTGACGCTGCACTGTACTAACAATCCGTATCTCACAATTAGGATCATCATACTATGTATGTATCCCCGCAAATACACTGCGTTTGTTTAGTCTAACTGGCGGCATGTAGGGAATCTCCCAGTCTCGATGACAGACGTAGTGGGTGTTCACCGATGGTTGTCATTCCCATTCAATTACTAACTGCACTCCTACACAGGAGTGAGTGATATTCTCAGCTGCTTTATTATGTTGAACATAACGACTGCAACAGCTGTAAGTTCACTTAAAGCATCGATTCCATCAATGCACATCAGTAACCTTGGTTTTCAGGCCTTATCGTTCACTTCATATCGACATGGACGCCTGTCGTCGTCAATGCTATGCTGGGCGGTGAGCTCACCTGCGGTACCTTACTGATACCGACTTGACTGAAATATCACGCAAGTCATAATGATGTTTCGGATACGCGCCATGTATCGAGGATCTAAAAAGATACTCATCTTTCTCGTTCTGGTCTTGCTGGCTTCCACGATCGCCTCCGGCGTTCTCAAGGTGATGTCAAACATCGGTGTTTCAGTGGGTAAGTTTTAAATTTGATTGATGAAACCCTCAAGCACATAAGACTCATGGACAAATATCAGAGGAATTCATCATTTATGGCTACCATACGTGTCTTTCAGAAACTGACACAGACCAGCTGGATCTGGTTTACGAGAGTTTGATATCCACCGCTATATGGGAGATTCTTGCCTTCGTTCTTGCAGTCTGGATTGTTATAAAACACTTCCGTGAGCTGCGACAATGTCCAACAGGATCGACCATTGGGGACTGTTTTATGGTGTTAACTCAAAGTCACGCATTTTACTTTGTAGCGTGAGTTTGGTGGTTTGGATGTTATCATCTTGTTTTGCTGAAGTTCCGCATGTGTTAGCTTTGCTGTTGTGGCTTGCTTCAGCTTAGGCTCGCTGTCTACATATGTCAGGGTGTGCCAACCTGTGATTGTACATCTGTCTGTCTACTCATCATTATCTCCACAGTACTCATCGGCTGTGGGAAGTGTTCTTTACTCCGCCATTCTCCAAATCGCACAGGTTTTGCAGATGTTTGTGCTGGGACCGCGGCTGATCCTCAGTGTTCGCGAATATAACGCTAAGCTCGTGGCGAGGTCCGACGAGGGAACAGGCATGACGGCCCTTTATTTCCATGCTGGTGGCGATGCGTTGACTAGTGGAGATGTCTAGCACAGCGATCCAAATGATCAACCGGTCAATCCCGGTTATTTGGAGTTTCGTCGTGGTACTTATTTATTTAGTGTTCTGGAGTGATTTGAAGGATAGAATTAGCACTGGGGCCGGACAACCACTGTGATGTACCACTAGAATTATTAACCCACCTATACATGAACGAAGCCTACGAAACGTCTCACAATCAATGCATGCGGGTTGCGTAAACATTTCCTGCTACCTGTGACAAGAAGTCTAGCTCGCACACCCCGGAGATTTTCCAGTGATTTAAGATGATATACCGCATCGCCATTTAGCAAATTAATACAGGGACATTGATCCCCATGATTCATCTACGCGTACATTTAAATCAGCTATACAGATATGAATTGACATCCCTAAGAATCAATTAACACTGACTTTTTCAGCGTCTAAGGGATGTAGGACCCATTTTTGAGCGATGTACCAAAGGGTGGGTTGGAAAGACGTACTACTAAGCTCCCGCGTGTAGCTCGAAGTTTAGGAGGCCGGGTAACGGAAAACGAGGGACAAACAACATCCGGATGTCAATCGAGAGAAAAAATTGAAATGATTTTGACCTATTCTTGTCCGCGAGCTCTCCCGTACAGTTCGTGTTCTACACTTGCTTGAAGCAGGAAAGAATGCTTTGACCCCGATATCTTCCTTTTCTTCCTCGTAAAGCATCATAGGGGGCCCGTGTGCCGATTTGGGTTCTGAAACACGGCGCTATGTTACAGATCCAGGCGAGATCCTGTGAAATGCTTGGGGAATAATGAGTCCATCGCGTAAGTTTCGAATAAGTTGGATGATGCTGGCTCGACACCGAGGGAGTTGAGCCACAGCATGCCTGCGCATAGAAGTCTTCCACGGCACCAAACACTTAGCTTCTTATTCGCTGAGACGCTCGAAGGCGGTCTATGTGGCAGCCCGTTGTGACGAAGGCGAGGGAAGAAGGCGTGACGACAGACATCGGCGATGTTGTTCTGCGGGTTGGCTGATATCTTTTGTTTGGAGGGGGTGAGGTCTGGTTTACGAGGAGAGTGCAGTTCTGACCATCTAAGACGTCACGGCTGAAACGCTGGAGAACACCGCCCTTGTCGTAGGTGGGTAGTATGATTTGACCATCCTAAAACCACTTACGGCGACGCTTGGGTGAACAGGCTTGATAAGTCATCTTCACCCTTGGATACAGTGACCAAGCTCCGTGCACACTTTCAAAATGACGAGCCCCCGCGAATTAGCCAAATCTCAGATCTTGATCAGATTCCAAAGGACCACAGAACATTGCGACCAAAAGACGGCGATGATGAAGTCGGGAAATAACAATCGGAGGGCAAAAGAGTCATTGATTATGAAGTGGCTAAAGGTGGGCCCAAATAATTAGCTGGACTCGTAATCAAAACACCAGCTGCAGAGGCCCTTGATGAATGATAAACGTTGTTGATTGGGCAGGAACCGAGTCAGGATATAAATGATTGACGAGGCGACCACAAGACCACCGAGGATTGGTCGAAGGCTAGCTCGGAGCTGGAGCTCTGATGAGGCAATGACCAGGGTTCCAATATTTCTGCCTGGCTTCCAACTGCGTAGTCCTGTGGAAGTGTGTGACAAGGAGAACTGCTCGTGCATACCCTAAATCACCTGCCAGTGCACGCCGGGTGCTTGTCCTGTGATTGCGCAGCAGCCTGGGGACGCTGCCACAGCACTGGTCCCGCTGGGATAGTAGTGAAAGGACGCCCATTGAGATATTCAACGTTCAACTCTACCAAGGCATGTCATCGCTTTTTGTAACAAAGAAACTGAAATTGCTTTTGACGGATTGGTCAAGCTTATGATAGAACCTTAGATCTCACGGTAAGATGCGAGTTTTGACGCCGGCCTGTCACATGCCACACAGCACCAACACTGTCAACACAGCAGCACACTGCCTTCTAGTAGTTGCCCCGTATAAACCTCGAGAATTTGGCGTTTACTTGGCACACCTATTACCCTCCTATTACTACCCATCATACACATTATGTGGTCCTGGGACACCCAGCCGAATTCGCATGCGCAGCGCAAGTTCATCGAACTTATATTCGATCGAACCGGAAAGTATCCCAACTGGGACCCACCCTCGGAGATTCCAGTGCGTGTTATCAGTGACCCACATCGTCTTTCATTGCATGTTGATGTTGAGCAGGTTGGGTCATACGGAAGGATCGACAAAGCCACGGGCAATTTGATCCCCCAAGGCTCCATATACTCAGATGATTTCAAACATTATCTCATCGATGCAGGTATCAACATTGAGTCTGGCGAGCATCTTCCCGAAGATTGTCCAGAGGAGTCTGAATTCACAACATGGTCCAAAAATGTGAAACGAATCGAATTGAACGTCGATTCTCAAGCGTAAGTTGCCAGGTCTTTAGCTTTAGGTTCTTTTCGATCATCTCATGATATCGCATTACCAGAGGTGTTCCCGAGATTGCCACAGCTGCAATCAAAGGGACGTGGCAAGTCAAGAAAGGCACCGCTGGCGCCGTCTTGCTCATGAATAACCCTCGCATGAAACGCATTACTGCAGACGCCCTGGGGAAGCTCGCGAAAATTCGGCTCCTTCAATCCATGCATCTCGTTACCAAGGTCTTTTATTGCCCTGCCTTCTCCATGCACCTCTCAGATACAAGTGAGTATACTATCTTATTAGCAACAAATATACTCATCCAGGGGAAGGCGGTGAAAGTTTCTCCATAGCTCTTCTAGGTTCCGCGCCTATTTTGGCGCCTGTGGGGACAGTTGATGTTATGGCTACGATGAGATGGTGGAGTGACACACAAACTGGATTAGCACGCAACGGATGCAAGACAGAGCATTGCTACACCCCTCTATATGAACTTTTGCATGTCAGGCACCCTCGTAACAGGCGATCGTCGCCATCCCCAGTACGCACAGGTGAAATGTTGTGAGTGCACTCATTACTGCTATGATGGATATATTGGCTAATCGAGGAGCGTGCAAGATGGATAGCCCCTCCCCTCCCGTGGGCGCCTCTCCTTGAGGATGGTACAGAGGTGCCGATATACATCCACGTGAGTATCACATCTAACTGGCCAAGTTTCATAGCTGACGAGTTCTTCCACAGCAGGATACGGATTCCAGCGATTCTGAGCCGGAACAAGGCTAGATCCACAGTAGCGAACATTGGCAGCGTTTGTGGTCAGATACACGATGAGCTTGTATCATATTGTAATATTATGACTTTCGTATTTATGCTCTCGACGCACCAGCCTATACCTTCCTTAGTTTCCGCAACGAGAAAGAAAATCATATGGGTTAGACGTATCATCTGAGTAAAACGAGCAAAGAAGGGGAAAGCACGAGGCAGTTTGGGCAAAGAAACCTGAAACATCAACGATCTTGTTGTCAACGACTGAGAACAGGATCGAGTTTCAATGCGAGTAACACGTACCCGAGCTCTCATAATTTAGGCTCTCCGGACGCAGACCGCGACTAAACGACAACGTGCATGTAAGGGGGAATGCCATAATTGTCAGCACGGATAATGGAGTGTGCACAGAACAACGTTCTGTCCAATCATATATTGTCAATGTGACAAGGCTCATGTTTACTCCACACCATTATTCATGTTCAAATCTTGGAATCCATGATCATGGAAAAAGCGACAAGCATGAGCTACTGGGTGACACGTACGAGAAGTCATAGCGGGAACGAAAGACCACTGGTTAGTAAACGCAACATGCGGCAGGATAAGAAATTCGGCGAAAGTTGATGGAAATATTGTCGAGAAGCACGGATCGATCAGAGTGCCAGCGAAACATGGCAGTTCGATGGACTCATCCATGTCAGATAGGGCGTCCCGCTACTGGAATCCGTCTGGAATGCTGATGGTAAGGTTGTTGAGAGAGGAGGATCAGTCAGAATAGCCAGGAGGACGCTCCTGCATGACCACTTTAATACGGATACTAAGATGACAAGGAAATATATGGTCGACAGCGATGAATCAGTGTTGTGTAAGGCCTAGTTCACTTCCTGATGATATCTATTAGCTGGTGAGTCGAGGACTGAAAAATAATACTAACTGGTTATCTCTCGTCAGACGATGGAAAGCACCAGTAACTCGAAAGCGGATAACCAGCTTGGCTGGATTTGTCTCACATAATCGATAAAGATCGACGTGGATGCGTACCAATGGGGGCACCTGGCGAGCTGTGAAAGTGAGTGTGCTGAGCAGTGAAATAGAGTGTGCGCATCAATAGCTCAAAAGCGAGTCACGAGATCATCACGATGCTTGCAGCGCTTTGGGGCTGAGTATGGTCGAGTGCGCAGCACCTTCCTGTAGTACTATATGGAATCCAGCCGGGCTGGCCCACCCGCAGTTTGCGATCGAAGATGGACCTGCCTGACCAGTTCACCTACTAATAGGTTAAGGTTCCCCAAGAGTCAAGTGTCTTCCAAATACTGCTTGCACACTTGTTAAAATACCAATGCTTAAGGGGTGCTGATACTGCGCGACTAGAGTAGCATGACAAACCTACCTGTGGTTACCAATCAACAGAATGGCAGCGTTTGAAGAGTACCATGTTAAAGGCTTGAAGCAGCGAAGATTGAAAGGAAAAGTATCAGAAACCACTTCACATAATCATATATAATCTCTTTTTTCACTCTACAAGTGATTTAAAGGTTCTGTTTATATGAAGCGGTTTGATGGATTAATGATCATAGTATAAATCGTGGTCAGTCGCGAAGTAACCGTAGAGTTGTTTGCATCATGGGCTAGTGCCAGACGAAGCCGAGAGCTCGAAATGCCATTCGGTCGGAGCTTTAAACTGCTCTGCCGGCAAACGCAGACGTTGCTGCGGCTTGGCAACTGCTGGTACAATAAGTACGACCGCTAACCGCAGAAGGCGCCGAGATGAAAGACGCAAACTTTCAACCAAGGCATGTAACCGTAACCACCGCCCATTGTAATAACAGATCCGAGCAACCCAGGCGTTCGGAATTGATCGATGATCATGAACCATCATTGTGTTTGTTTGAACGGATCCACGGCGTGACGACTAGATCAATGTATCGTTTTTATCAGAACACTCTCACGTCGCGGTATACCATCCGAGTTTTTGACGCCTGTCACACAGCAGCATACAGCAGTACACTGCCTTGGCCCTTACATCCTTTTAAAACCTCGAGATTGTCACTCACCGGCAAACCATATACTCACCACAGATGTGGACCTGGCTCACCCAGTCGCATGCGCAACGCAAATTCGTCGAGCTTATATTCGATAGAACCGGGAAGTATCCCAACTGGGACCCACCCTCAGAGATTCCAGTGCGTCTTATCTGTGGCCATCGTCTTTAGTTGTATATTGACGTCGAGCAGGTTGGGTCATTCGGAAGGATCGACAAAACCACGGGCAATTTTGTACCTGAAGGTTCCATCTACTCCAATGATTTCCAGCCACTTCTCCTCCGTGCAGGTATCGACCCCAAGTCTGACGAGCATCAACCCAAAGACTGTCCGGAAGAGTCTGAATTCACTGCTTGGTCGAAAAACGTCAAGAGACTCGAATTGAACGTCGAATCTCACGCGTGAGTCAACAAGTCATCCGTCATGATATCGCATTCCGATCGGCTTTGAATCCACCAGAGGTGTGCCTGGGATTGCCGCAGCTAGTATCAAAGGAACATGGCATGTCAAGAAAGGAACTACTGGCGCTGTCTTGCTCATGAATAAACCTCGCATGAAACGCATTTCTTCAGACGTCCTTGGGAAGCTCTCGAGCATTGGACTCCTTCAGTCAGTGTATCTTGTTACCAAGGTCTTTTATTGTCCTGCCTTCTCCATGTACCTCTCAGATAAAAGTCAGTCCGTCATGCCATCTGAAACTAATATACTTATCCAGGTGCAGGCGGAGAAAATATCAGCATCGCTCTTCTAGCTTCCGCCCCCGTTGTAGCCCCCGTGGGCACTGCTGGTGTTGAGATGAGATGGTGGAGTGACACACAAGCTGGATTGGCACGCAACGGATGCAATACGGAGCATTGCTTCACTCCTCTGTATGAACTTCTGCATGTCAGGCATCGCCGCAATAGGCGAGCGTCACCGTCCCCTGAACGCACAGGCGAACAATTGTGAGTGTAATCATTGGCCTGAGGTGTTGGTTAACCGAACAGGGTGTTAGATGGGTTGCCCCTCCCCTCCCGTGGGCGTCTCTCGATGAGGATGGCCAAGAGGTGCCGGTATACATTGACGCGAGTATCACATTTCACTGGTCAATCTCAGTATTTAACGACTCCTTGAACAGGAGGATACGGATTCCAGTGATTCTGAGGAAGAATCAGAACTCCAAGAACGTGCTCTGGGCCAGTGAATAATCATTGGCAGCAATACCCAAATACTAAATCGCTTTCTGCGGTACGGATATTGGTGTGTTTATGCTGGGATTCATGGCGAGCCTGCATTATATCTGTAACACCAACAACAGGCATTGTAACTCTCATACGGACTGTACAGAATACCCTGGAATACTCACGATATCACTAGCCTTCATATATACACATGTACTCCAGCCTGTGCCCACCATCTCAGATTCCATCGCAATATTATAGAGTTTACCAAGCCGAACCTTCAACGATCACGAGAGCGCCTGACAATCTAGGTGGTACGTTGTGAGTGTGCACACATGGATCGAATGTGTCTGAAAGTAGACCAAGGATATTGAGAAACTATGGAATTCCGAATCGTGCAACATGTGATATTTACGACCTTGTGCGACGCTACGGCAGTACTAGTGCCGCGTGCAGTCTGGCCAATCACCCTGGATCATCCACCGATCAAGCGGGCCAGTTGCTGTAAAATACAGACCAACCTGGCATGTAACGTCATCGTTGACACGCAAAATCTGCTTTCTCGTGCGAATGCACTTTGAAAAATAGGGGCGCAAGAAGAGAGTCAGACTGTCACAGGTAACATATTATGGCTCTTCCTAAGGTCTTAGTGCATGTAGAGAAGAACAAAGCGTGCTTGGACTCAGCGCCAGGCGTTGAATTATGTGACTCCCTGAGGCCACGTTAAACGATCGTCAAGTGAGTCATATGTCATTGCCACATCTGGACCAGCTTGAGCTGGACGTCATTAGTGTCAGCCAGGTGCCCCTTGTCGTAGGCGGAGCTCCGGCGTAACATGCTCATTGTTGGATAATGATTGCACCGTCCATTTGCTTGGAGGTCTGATACTAATAGCAGGGGAGCAGAATTTTTATCCCAGTGATCATGTCACTAACCTAGTAAAGATCCGACTCATGACAATGATGGTCCAGATGCATATAAATCACTTGACAATAATTATAATTACTGTAAGGGCGATCATTTTCATAACCTAAGGGTGGCGAAATTCAAATTCCATACTTCTTCGCAGCCCTGCACAGAACTCGGTGACACTCACAATCACGGATGCGGCAAGCCCAACAAATAATGTGAATCTCAGACCCCCCACTTTACAAGGACGTCCAGTGTACTGGCTTTCATCTAGGATGTAGTAGATCGGAGTAAGGTCCAGTTAGTTCTGAAGATTTTGCATTGTCCTTAAGAGAACAATAGACGGGTTTTTTTGTCAAAATAAAACAAACAATCGATGGGATAATAACGCAAATGACGACTTGCGAATTCAACACTTGGAGCGTTGTCGTGGCCGGTGATAGAGGGCGGGTAGCAGGTCCCTGCGGGGAAAATATGTAGGCTGGCTCGTGGTGAGGTTCTGTACAAAACATGCATGGTTACAATGCAAGGATTGATCTCGCCTGACCTCAGCGGTATGGCTATTGCGCCGGTAGCTTAACAGATGGGGGACCTCACTAAAAGATTACCCAGCTGTGGCGTCGCAGACATTTTACTGTATTCGGCGACGGGGGCCAAAGACAGTACCGGGGAAAATGCACTCCGAGTATACAATGTACACGAAGGTGCACTGTAAGCGGGCCAGGGAATTGTCAGTGCTCACGTTCATTAGCGAGATCGGGCGTTGATCATGATCGTCCTTGGTCGGAAATTTCGTGCAGAATTCGCCGAGGTTAAATGAATTGGCGACATATGAAATGTAATAAGGGTTGACGAGTTGTCATGAGTAATTCAAGGTCAGATCGCTGAGGATTGAATCAAACTAACAGTTGTCATGTCTTCGTGATGTTCCGCGAGAACGCAATGAAATCCTCGCATACAGGCGCGCAACCCCTATAGGAGCTTCACACGTCGCGTAGGGAGACCAACGGGAAACGTACGTCGAAGAGTGCATGAAATGCCAGAACTTGTTTTGAACGGCAAAAATATGAACCAGACTGAGGGGATAAGCCTGAGCTGTCCAGGGACTAAGTGATCGACGGGGCGTCGACGCGTCAACCCTCACACTAGACGTAGTACTTACCAGATGTTTCCCCCACAAGTTTGCCCAGCACGCAGACGGATTCAATCAGAGTCTCGTTCCACATAAGGGTTGTCATGTACGCGGCCTCAGGGTGCGTCACTCGTGACCTTACCTGTGACCTTTGAAGCGAGGTTCGGCATGAAGCCTGACATCGGGAGTGCGGCGGTTAGTCATGTAGAAGTGTTGACCCTGGCATCTGTATATTTATATCACATAACTGCTTGTTACTGTTCTTCAGGACGTCTGTTTCGGTTCTCTGTATCAGTCTTCCAGTTCTTCCGAATCTCACACGCGAACGCGCGACAGAATTCAGGTGGTACCGAAAGCTGCAGAAGAGCGGTTCCAGGGGACCACAGCATAATAGCTGAGTCTCAAGACACTAATGACGGGAGAGAGAGTAGATATATTGTGTGTAAGTGCTCGTTCGAACTTATTAGATTTGCAGAGTTTGGCACTGATTGCGGCATCTGCCGACAGCATACCTAATACAGCAATTTCAGGGACAAAATATGTCTCAAGTTAACGTCGACGTCAGACAAACAGTGGAAGTGTGATTCTGTGAGTTTCACTTCTTATCATCATCTTCACTATTGAACGTGATGATGGCAGCATCGTCCACATCGAGTCTTGCAATAAGCAAGGCTCGCTCAAGACGACGGTCGCATACCTTGAAGCTAACACCAGCTTCTGGCACACCTGGCCTAAGCTCATCTTCGTCATCTTCGTATTCGTATTCGTCTTCCTCGTCCTTATCTTCATCGCGAACTACATCGTGCTGCAAATTACCATACATACATTTGTGCGACTTGCTTACCCCCGCAGACACTGGCGCACACCCCTCCCAGACAAGTCGTACTGCACCGCCGTCATCACCACGGAAACCTTCACAAGGCTTTGTCGTTTCTTCTCCATCGATACCTTCTATGCGCAATCACCACCGTCCACGGGAGCGTGACTTGCTCTCTGAGAATCGTGACCAGGAATTGAGTGCAGACGACGATGAAGACACGACCAATGTTATATATACTGCTAGACGCACTCGAAGCAATCAAGACATACACCGTCACACTAATACACGAGTAGCGAAGGACTCGCGAGCGAGTGGGTTCCATGCATTCCTGAGTGTGGGCCTTGGCTGGCGGAGGCCCAAGTCGGAGCAGATAACGACTGCTGCAGGGCAATTAGGTGCTGGCGAAACCGAGACCGAGGCTGACGAACCTGTGAGGATTCATCGGCATATACCTCGTACCTTTCTTACTTGGACACGTGTTTGCAGCCGCGACATCTTCCGACGACGCGTATCCTACCTGCTTCAGATCCATTAGTTCCACCAAGCACTATGACAACTTTACTTTTCGATGTATCGCGCCTCTTGTCTGTCGTCCCTGCTTCATTAGGCGCGCTAATAAATGCCTGGTGTGTGTGGAAACCTCCAGGTCTGTACTCAGAACGCTTCGCTGCCGGTTCGTGCTCTCGAATAAATCGAGAGCATGATAGTTGGGGTCGCATCGCCCTGCCGGACAGAGCTGATTATCTCCTGGCTGTGCTTTGGGTACGTTTTTAGTTTTTTGGATGGTTAATCTTTCGGTTAATATTTCTCATCTACAGGCGTTACTGACAGCTCACCAATGCCTCCAGTTAACAACCGGACTCCTTCACTAGGTGGCGTGCCTACTACGCCCCTTTATCCACGTTAATACGCCTTCTCGCTTTGCAGGCCATCTGTTGGCCTGCAACCCACTTTACGCTCGACATCCTTGGCGGACTAGGTTTTAATGTCGATGTCGCATTCTCTACATTAAACATCTTGGACAGCACACTGCTGCGTTGGACCACAATACGTCCGGATGTGTGCTGGGCTGTCATTGGGACGACGACGTGCATTTCTCGCAGCATCCAAATATGGGTGACAAGCAACCTTCTCCCATCAGATACAGGCACTCGCGTGTCGGCGGTCCCTGATCGTCTACGGCCCCATGTGAAACTTGCGGGCGAGGAGACACGCAAATTGATTGGACGCCGGTGGAATTGGGCTATCGTTGCAAAGGTCTGCATATTACCTGCAGGGTGTTTGTATTTTGTCATGGCGTGGATTGGTGCATGGAGAAGGGAGACTTGGGACTGCTAGAATTATAGGTCACTTCCATTTGTACCTGTTGTGTTGTTTTATGCATCAATATCCCCGTATGTTGAATATACATCAGGCTATAAGTGCTGTGTCTATCGAGAAGGCTGAGCTATCAAATCATGGATCTTGTGCAGCCATTCTCTGAAGTCAGCTTGAGGGGAGAATGTGTGTTTGTGTCTATGAGGAAAGGATATATCCATTTGGAAGGATGTAGGCTTAATATCATATGACATGACTGTCCATGCCAGTACTAGTGATACATTCATTGGGGCTATGTGTCCTCCCCCTTTTGCTGTTGCAGTGCTCATGGCCGACTTAGATAACCCAAAGAACAATGATATAAATCACACAGAGATTTCTTTGGCTGCTGTGGGTGTCACAGTCGCACAAAGCACGAATAAGACAGAAAATGATTCATCATGTAGACTATTGATTGATACACCACAGCGAGTAATAGAGACAGTTAGGGAAATATGTCCGCCGTTGGCTTCAGGACATGCATCACAGCAGTTTGACTCTCAGTGCTGAGAATTTTGCTCATAGGCGACGGGAGGCAGCAGGCGGCGCTGATTAAACGAGGGGTGCTACGACCGCTGGGATAAAAAATCTGCCCCCGCTGTTCTCTGACCTCAAAAGATGCTGACAACTTGAGGCAGCCTGCAGGTAATTACACCGCGGCTCAGTTTAAAGTTCGTCCCTGAAAATGTGGGCGCGTTACGATATATATATTTGTTATTGCACAAAGACTTACTGCACACTAACACTCTGCTGGCTCTTGGTTCAGCCTCAACCATTGTGTAAGTATTTCGTGGTAAAGACATCGCACATTCTCATGATGTGGAGTAATTTATATAACGCTTCTATCAAGTCTGGCTGAGGGAGACTACTAGGTGTGGTTGCTGTTTTCAAATTTGCGGATTAATATTTTTCTTTAACTAGCAGCAGCTATAAAATGCATGAGCACAGAACTGATGAACAATCGACAAAAGAACAAACCCGCAATTAGCTCAAAGATCTCGCACTTTTCGACTGTAAGGCTCACCTCACCATCTTGTAGATCCGACTGATGACACTGAGGGTCTAGATGAACTTCTTGGCCATCATTCTCCTTGCATTCACGGCTGTTGGTCCTCTTGGTGCACGAGCCATGCTCGACTCCGACTCTGGGACCACCGTGATAGACACATGTGTTTGGTGGGCGTGCGGGAGTATCCCGTGCGTGGGAATGGCTGTTGTGCAAACTCAAAATTGCAACTTGAACGGTGTCGAGGTGACTCAGTACTGTTGTAGCACATCAGCTCTGAAAGGATTGTGACGCAAATGAGGGGTCCAGTTGGTGGCCGGCGGCCGGCATGCGTTATTCAGCATGTTCGTGGTCTCTCGATCTTCAAGAAGACCTCTGAATGGCTGTGATTCAATCATACATAGCTCCAGTGGAACATATATCGACCTCCTCTCTGTCCCGAGGTCGGCTACAGGGAGATCCGGACGTTCCAGCAATATTTTGTGCGCTAGTACCTCACGATCAGCTGAATGAACAGAGGCCGGCAACTAAATGGCGACAATACCGTTCTGAAAATGCTCGGCGACTGAAATTTGGCGTCCATCCTTTATTAACATTATTTTCTCTGCAGACGACGATGTGATCCGAATGTGTGGCGCTTGGTGTAACCGATTCTGAACAAACTGCTGCAGAGTTGCACCCTTGGAACGATCCACAAATTCATCGTAAGCCAAGTCCAGTGCGGTGGGCCTGTAGAACGGTGTCGTGCATACACCAACATTAACCATCAACTCTCCGAAAATGGGCCTTGCAGACAAGAAAAAGCCTCTGAATGCCTCCAAGCCCGTAGGAGGCCCGGGCGAGAGCTCATTTGCCGTGTAACCAGGGAACCCGAGGTAGTGACTGTTTCCGACTTGAATCGCAGTCAACGATGCATGTTGCTGAAGAACAATGTTGTATGCAGATACAAGCGAGGAAAATCATTATGGACGTCGCAGTGGAGGTATCTGGACAATAAGATTGAGACAGCAGATCACGTCTCTTGCTCAGTGCTTACTGCTTGAGTTTGCTAGTCTCCCATTTCTGGCAAGTTTGGACCAGGCGTCTGTCCTTCCTCGAAGAACCTCACGGAAATCTGCATAGGTTGGGCCAGCTCCTTGGTGGATGCTAAATGTCTCTCTCCCAAATGCCACGAAGGACTTGAAACTTTGCCAAGTCTGGTTATTGGTCTGCTCGAGTAACAGTAGGAGACAACATCCTTGGCGCTCCTGGTTGGTTCGACTTTGACATTGATACGTATAAACAAGTAGGTGAATTTGTGATCTTCACAGCGAAAAAGTTGGCAACTAGTGTGACCGGTGCTCCGTGGGTTCCGAACCCTGGACGGATAGGCCACTCATACCGAATGCTAACCTCACAACGCATTTTGTCTAGCGCTTGCTCATGAGAGCGGAACAATTTGTCTGCTTTACCTCCTTGAGAGGCCTGCTACGGCCTAGCAGTGCTTCGTGCAGGACCCGCAGCAGGGTCCCGTTACCCGCAACAGGGCCCCGCTAGGCTCCTCCACGACTACGGGTGCCTCTATTCTGAGTTCGGTTCGTACGATTGAAATTGGTGTTGGTATTGGTGTTCATGGTAAAGGAGGTGCTCGAACAAGTCGCTGACTCAGCAAAGAATCTCGTTCACACGCACAGATCAAGCTTCTAATAGATACACATCTAGATTCCATACACAACGACTTAGATACAAATACAGTACTGGTACGACTCGCAATAGCCCCCATCAGATATAAAACATGCTCCCGCGCAATTCAGGATGCACGCCTTCTCCCCATGCCTTCTTTGCAGCCTCAAACACACGCATCTTCTCTTCCTCCTTGTCCACCTTCCCCTTCCCCTTCCCTGTTGCCACAGAGCTTGATACCTTGTCATCGGTACTCAAGAAGTCGTTCAAGTAACATCTCCCTCTTTCACAAGCCAAATCGGCGTAGTATGCGGCTGGGACGAGGCTCACCGCCTTAGTAGCGCGAGCGTATAGGTAACTCGCAGTGTGTGTACCCTGCTGCACTTCATCTGCGGCAAGGTGGTTCTCGTCATAAACCACTGTGTAGTGCGTTGCCTTCACGTGACCTTGCAAGCCAGCATGAGCTTGAAGGTAGAAGTCAAAGTCAAATCTACAGTGATCAAAATGTTAGACGAATCAACTTGTGATCAAATAGAAGGGCCGCACACTGCAGTGACACCTCTATCAACGACGGTTCCTGGACGAGTGTTACCGTTCCGATCCGCGAACTGGGACTCGGTCGGCCAGAATTTGGCATGGTGGCGCTTTCCACAAATGATGATCGTCAACGATGGGCGATACGGTTTCGTTTGGGGAACTCTCTTAAATGCTTCCAACATCTTAGGAAGCTCTTCCTCCAGCACAGTATTGAATTGGCCCTGTCCATTCAGATTAGCAAGCGACGTCAAAATCGAGAGAAAAGCCCATCTCACTTCAGACACACCATCCCTGTAAACAAAGACTCGGTCTGGCAGGGTTCTATTCTTCTGACTGTAAACCATGAGGCGCTCTATCATCATCGCAGTAAGGTCTGTAATCATCTACAAACATGAGGTGAGTGTTAGGGCGGCAACATTGCGATGTCGCTTACTTCTTTCTTGGTCTCCTGACACCTGAGACTTGCTGGGAATTGGACGAAAGAACTATCTGCGCTCGCGACAACAGCAGCAATTGATGGTGTGCCTTCAATACTACCAGGACCAGGGTGCGTGACGTCCATACCCACAACCATCGTCTTGGCCTTTGTCCACCATTTCATGCTCTCCGCATCCAGCATATGATTGATACCTCCGAGTTTCGTGTTCAACTTGAGAGCGACATTCGAGAAGTATTGATCTTGTTTATTGCGGTCCCGTAGTACCTTATCTGTGAGCATATGGAGGGTGTGGACGCCCAACTCGACGTCACAAATCCGCTTGATTCCTGGGTAAATGTAGTTGTCCCGGCGAGATAGGAGAACGAGTATGAATGTCGGTTTTCCTTTCTGAGATATTTGTCGCCTGATATTCTGACGAATCAGGTTCAGCGCCTCCTGCCTTGATGGATCACGGGCGGGAGGGATGAGTTCTTGGTTCAACAAAGAGGGCGATGACCCCAGTGACATGCCGCTGTTGCGGCATTTCTCACCAAAGCCCTTCCAGATCCCCTCCAAAGCCGGGTCGTTGGGCCCGCTGAACACGCTTTGTCCGTCTTTAATGACAAGCACCCACCAGCTCTTGATGGTTCCGCCAAGGTGAAATTTAACGTCGAGAATGTTCCAACTGCCACTGCTGACGTTGGGAGGCTTCCCTGCTTTGTAGCTGAGGCGAGGCGGGGGAAGTTCACGTGCAGGGATGACCGCCATGTTGTTGTCTACCGCCATGCCGAAGCCGCTCATAGGACCACCCAGCGTCTGAGGCGTAAACCCAAGAGTAGGAAGGCCGCGGTCAACGATGGCATCTGCGTTGACTCTGGGCGGGTTGCAGGCGAACCGAATCATGTTCGAAGTTTCTTTCTCATTGAGACGCCCTCTGAACGGTTGCCCAGACTCGATTTCACATAGTTCGGCTGGTACGTATATGGAGAATTTCGAATTCGGGCCTGAGATGTCAACGACTGGAACGTCATGTGCATGCTTCAGCTTGATGTGGGGGTGCTCTACTGAAGGATTAGCGAGTGAATGAGGCATGTAATTAAGGAAACGAACTTTTCTTGAAATAATCTTCAACGGATATCTTGCCATTGTACTCTTCGCAGTTAAAAGTCGTCTGCCTCGCAGTCGTAGACATGATCTTCTTAATTGGTTTCTTTTGCTTGTACCCTAGATGACTCGTGGTCACCTTGAGCTTCTGCGTAAACCGTTGAAGCATGGCGCCATTGGATGTCCGGTTGAACTCGAGGATGGCGTCGGCAAGGTTGCCTGGCTTGTAGAAAGCAGTCATGCAGACACCAACGTTCACCATGAGTTCCTTATACACAGGTCTGGCGGACGTGAAGAAGCCTTTCCAGGCCTCCACGCCAAGCGCCAGCTCAAAGCGCTCTTGCGAGGGGAAGAAGTAGCGATTCTTGCCTACTCGAACGCCGGTACGCGCTGCATGCGTTTGAAGCACGAGGTTCACAGCAGCTATCAGCGGCTGAACGTCGTAGTCCCGCGACTCAATGTTGCCACTGAGATACCTGGCCACCATGAATTGATATGAGAACAAAGGCGGTAGCTTTCCATGACTTACTTCGTGAGCTGCGCAACATCCAAGTCACCAGTGTGGGTAATTCCGAAAGTATATATCTTGGATTTGTTATTGGGACCAGCTTCCCCTTCCTCGTAATACTGGACGTGCACGTCAAGGGGCTGAGGCAGCTTCTTGGCAGATACAAGCCTCTCGTGGCTGTCATGTGCAGTGAACGGCACAAACTCTCTCCAGCCTTGTTGATTGCTCCGTTCTAGGAGCCAGAAAAGGCGTGCACGAATACGCTTAATGTCTGTGGACGGCGTAATCTCGACATGGTAGTCGTAAATGGGTCCTTTGGGAAGCTTGATAGGAAAGAAATTGGCTCGCAATGTGATTTGGCGGCCGAGGGTGCCGTAGCCAGGGCGGTGAGGGCGTTTAGGGTTGAAAGCGAGTTTTTTGAAGGAAGAGACTACTTGATCCAAGGTTGCCAGACGTTGGTCTACAGACGCAGGGCCCCGGAAGATCAGTTCTCCTGGGCCTCCCCCTCTGGAACCACCGCCATACCCGCCCCTCGTACCGGCAGAGCCTCTTCCTCCACCAAACCCGCTGCCACCCCCTCGAGAGCCACTAGGGGGACCACCGCGGCTACCGCCTCTACCTCGTGGAGGGTTGCTCATGGTTCAGAAATATATGTTCGTGGTTGTATTGGAAGATAATTAAATCACTAAAAAGCAGTTACTTATAGTCGTGGGCAGGAGGTCGTGGGTAGCGCTTGTGAAGTTGCTGTGCGTGTCAAGTGCAAGTCATCATTTGTGGCTGTGCAACATTGTTGTGGAATCCGAATATGACGCACCCATGATGCATGTGAAAGCGAACAATCGGGTTTTTTCTGGTTTGGATACCTATAGAAAGACAACAATTGACAAAAGAACGTTTGCGCCCATACGCTGCCAGTAATCTGGATCATTCGAGTCACTTCCGAATGACTCGGAAGGTGCCGGTGAACCGCCTTGATTCAATTTGATTCACCCGAAGATTAAATATTAAATATCCAATTACAATCATGCTTCTTTGTCGTGCTTCCGCCTGGGTGTCACAGGCAAGAGCCAATCACAAGTAACAAAGCTACATAGGTGGTTCACAACTAAAGATGGCCCACAGCCCTACACCTCATAGCTGAGTGCGTGTGAGTACCTCATGGGACCAACGATCACCCTCTCTCCACCAGCGCGTCGAGCCCATCTCAATTTCATGCAGCGCAGGATAAGCTGCGGAGATCTTTGGCACGAGGAGTCGTTGCTTTGCAGCGTCACCACAAACAGTCACCGATTTCTGGTAATAATGAAGATGTAGCGTCTCGAGCTTTGCCGGAAGTGGGAGATGACCGTTAGCGATCCAATTTAAGAAACCCTGATTCGAAAACCTTCATCAGAATTGTGCTTGGCTTGTCGATGGTCAACACCCCTCACCGATATCAAGAACACCGGATGGAGTGAGAAGTTATCGCTATTCCACACTTGCACAGTATCAGCAAGCATGTCCATGATAAGTGACATGGGTTCCTCCTTGTTGGTCATAAGCAGTCGGAAAAGAATTCACGCAGAAGGCCTAAACTCACCACGTCAACGCCGATGTTAATATTTGGCGTGCGGAGGATATCAAGCCGCAGATGGCGAAGATTTGGGTGGATGCGCACGATGTCCTGCATGCTGTCGGGGGTAGGATGAAAGGGGGAGAGCATAAGATCATGTACCACGCGAGTGGATGCAGAACAGTCATCCAGTGCTTTGCAGACAACGTTGTTATCGTAGACGCCAAACGGATCGCCAAGACTGGCTTGAGGATCGGTCCTGTGATTCATCCTCAAACAAACAGCACTGACGGGCCGCCCAGGAAATAAAATGGGGATAAGAGTCGGAAAACCGTCGTAGGCCACGAGGTTGGGAATAACAGATTGTAAAACGGGCTTGCTAGGCTTTGCCATGGTTGAGAAGTTGGAAATAGTGAGCGATGTGAGTGAAGGTGTTCTGCTCAAGAAGGCGAACAGCGTGTCAATGTGGGTTTCCGGAACCACCACAGAAAGATGCATCAGGTTCTCGAACTGCCCCACCCGAACGAGTCCAAGGAGAAAAGAGTTCGAGAAGGTGAGGTCGAGTAGTGTGAGCTTTTCTAAATGCCGAGAATTGAAGAGCGAAGAAATAAGCTGTGTAGTTGGAGGTGGTATGGGTGGTGGGTCACGATGTGTCTCATAGGTAATTGATACGACTTTGAGCTTCATGGCCTTGTCAGTGGATGACAGATTGCATCGTTCCATGTTGAGGCATTCCAGCTGTGGGATTTTTACCAGCGCCGACCAGCGTTCTTCCTCCATGTGAATATCCGAAATGCTCAGCACACGAAGGTTTCTGCACGACGGCAAAATGAGGAAAATCGAGATGGATGGTTCTACGAAGGGGAAGCAGGCTTTCTCGTATTGCATGATCTCGGTGTCTTCTAACGTAGCAGGCGAGCCAAAGGTCCTGATGCTCCATGTCTCCACTAACCCGAGTACCTCCCGAGCACCACTGGCACTTTGAAGATCGTGAAGACGAGAAAGAAGTCGGTGTCCTCGTGCGATTCGTGCAACATCATCATGTCGAGGCTGGAATATGTGCCGGACGGTGCGCTTGTATGGGATAGTGGTGGTGATGTGCTTGAATAATAGGTTTTTGCAGATAAAACGAAACGACCGACAAGTGGATGACACAATCAGGAGATCTTCGGCCACCAGGAAACTCCAGCACTGCTGCCAAAGTTCGGGGGGAAGCGACTGCGTATACCTTAATTCCTGCAAAGTTCCAAAGAGCTGACCCATTGGTAATAGTAGTAGTAGCTAAGGTGATAGCGAAACGCGCTCACGTGAAAATTATTGCCAACTTTGCTTTTATGATGTCATCAGTCCTAGACGCGGTCACCTCGTGAACCGCTGCACTCAACAACTTGTTCTATAACGACAATGCAGACCCCACAACGCGAACTTCCAGTCGTGCTGACAGCTCTGACTACCTCCAGTAATCCTGCTGATTTGCGTGCAACTGTGAAGAAATTCTACACGCAAGACGCCTCTTTGCACCACCCTCTCAGGATCGTAGAGCATGGAGCAAACTCAAGGCAGAAAATCCTGGGCATGTACGAGTGGTACCGCATCATCAGCCCCGACACTACCAGTATTGTGAATGTAGCGTGTTAGTTACCCAATAATCTTGTTTCGTCGTTCAAAGCTGACTATATGCGCGTCTAGATCATGATAGGAAACGTCATGTTCTTATTGCCGAGGTGACTCAGCACTTTCATATTCGAATCAACCCCTTCAAGGCAGCCCCTTCTCGGTGAGTGTATGCGCGCTATTGGTGTCCCGCTGTGATATTGAACTGAACGCGAATCGCGCATCCGTCAGCTATATTGTCCGGATCGAGCTCCAGGAGCGAGAAAAACTATTCTATATCTATGCCCAAGAGGAATCCATGCACCCCACGGTTCGTCCGTTGTTGACAGTATGCTTTTGGATTTCACCCTGATCGTCAATATTAGGACTTGATGAATTCGGTTCTGCCGCCTCTTACTCCGCTGGTCCGGCTTGCACTTGTCTTCTTCGCTTTGACGGGGGTCGTGTGCTCCAAGACATGGGTCTTCAGCTTGCTCCTGTGGGCGAAGCTCTTCGGTATAGGTAGTGACATCCAGAGAGGCAAAGTGAAATTGGGCTTGACGAGGTTGGTGCAACCTGAAGACCAGGAAACGGTGGATGCGGTATTGAGCACTACGCAATACGGACCGTCCAGAGGTAACGCGAACAATTGAACGCTGGCGCAGCATGTGTGCTCCAGCTTTGGCATTTCCAGTCCATCGTTTTCATCATCATTCGCAGCTGTACTTCACGCAGGATTAGAACATTGTACTTTTACCACCAATACTTAGAAACTGTATTTTCCGAGGTAGTCATGGTTTTCGCTTTTGTACTTCGTTGAGACGTCGCATAATATCTTGTCTCCCGCACAGTAGAAGTTTGGCGTCGACTCCTGGCGCGTTCTTAATCATGAGACCTCGATATAAATCCCCAAGGCCGTTATCGGCACCTTGTAAAGTCGACCAATTGATAACCCGAAACAGATGTTAAGCACAATTGAACCAGCGGTGGGCCAGATGTGTACTAAACGGCCAGCATAGGAGCAAGGCCCGAGAGGGCAACCATATGGACCTAAAATATTCACAAAATAAGTTTGCTATCTGGGGGCACAAGGGGGCCGACTCAAAGCTCATGCTTGGGGCGCTACGTTGATTTATCTAGCCTGTGACTCATCGACACTAAAAGTCGACGTGGTGGCCTTCCGCCTTTGGCGCCTACAGTTTATATCTTCTTGTTTTATCACGACGGAGGTAAGGTTCGCGCCATGCTGTCGTTTTGTGATCTGCTGCGTAACTAAATTCATTAGGTTGCGCGATTACACCAAAGCCTGTGAGTCTTGGATAATCAGCGAGTGCCTCGAATTTGTGTAAATAGCCAAAGGAATAGAAAGTAGTAGTGTTGGCATTGTTGCATATGGCGACGCAGATTTACCTGCTGGGTAGCGCTATAAATCTCGATAGGCATGCTAGCTATCAAAAGGTGATGCTACTCATGAAACTCCTGTGGACGGGGTGATGTTTTGTGAGTTTTGACTTCGACATCACCCAAGCAAAAACTCACCAAATAGCATAAAAGAGCCCTGCAGTGCACCCACCGGAGCACGCTGTGAAGTTATGGGTAGCGAGAAGGGAGGAGGACTTCCATTCATGCCAGCTCCACGGAGTGCACATCACACCCTCCATGGTTGTTCGGGACGCCCCTCTGCCTAAATCTGTGTCCAAGGCTGGCAGCGAGATTGTTGAGAGACCGTGATCGCTCAGAATGACCGGGGGGACGAAAGAGTAGTGCAGACCGATGGAGCTCGATGCGCTCATCAAGGTCAGACGTGACGCCCCGTTGCCTAAATCGGTCTCCAAGGCTGGCAGCGAGATTGTTGAGAGACGACGATCGAAGAGAATGACCGGGGGGACGAAGGAGTAGTGCAGACCGATGGAGCTCGATGGACTCATCAAGGTCAGACGGGACGCCCCGCTGCTTGAATCTGCCTCCAAGGCTGACAGCGAGATTGTTGAGAGACGACGATCGATCAGAATGACCGGATGGACATCTCTTCAAGGCCGCTCGACACCGTTCCACGTCGTCTGCCATGCTGCAATACCACAATCAAGTTACACGAGGGCTGTCAGGAAGGCGGGAGGATGAAGCCGAAGAGCGCAAGTGGGCAAAGACGACAAGTACTAGGTCAGGTTATCATCAGCACAAAATCCGAATGGATAAGTTTGAATCGCAATGCGCACGCACATTAGTAGAAATCCGATCAATGAAGCAGTAGAAACCTGTTAGAGGAAATGATATGTTGGTCCACTGTGGTCGACAGCTACCAATCCACTACAGTATCCCGATAGATGGAAGCTAACAAGCTCTGGGTCTGCAAATCTGCAAGTCAAAGTCAAAGAGTCGGAGGCTTGGGAAATTGGAACGGCTAGTGTAACCGTAGAGTCACGCGCGTCGCGTACCTTTGCAAGCGCTTTTTTACTTCAACTGTCACGTAGAAGTTCGCAAAAACAAGTGGTTTTTACGAACATCTACGTGACAGTTGACTAGGAACGTTGAACGTTGAGTACTAGTCACAGTCCGTCACTACCTGCAGACCAAAATGGTGGTGTGGGAATTTACGTCATCGCGGTCTGATGGCGTAGTTGGTTATCGCATCTGTCTAACACACAGAAGGTCTCCTGTTCGAGCCAGGATCAGATCATAATTTTTGGTCTTTTTCTTCTTCTTTCGTTATCCCAAGTCCTCGGTCGAGTCGTTTGACGATGATCAATTATTCATCTGTCCTTAGCCAGACTTAGAAGAAGGAAGACAGTTGTTCAAATGTCTTCCAAAGGTCATTCACCAAGTTGTGCTGGAACTTGAGGTTCGAGGACTCTCGGAAGACTCGGAATCATCGAGGTATGTCTTATTTTGCCGAATTTTTGATGACACCAAGCCTGATGCGACTCATTTCGAACCCTGCTAGTCTTTATAGGCAGATCTTAGATGACTGAACATAGTCGTTCCTTCTCTACTGATTATCCCGTGACTCTACTCGTTGTCGACGATGTGCTCATAGCGTGCTCAGGCAGATTAGCGCTTGTGGGATCGTTCCCTAATTATCAAACCTTGTATAACTGAGTCAAGACTGTCGTCCCTTAACTGTTACGCCAAAAGGCAGTGATACTGAAAGCTTGTGTGGGAACTCTAGTAAGCCAGCGTGCTTACACCTTGCTGACAGACTTTTGGCGCTTCTATTTCTGATCTATTGTCCATGCCATGAAAACTTGTGGTATGACCTATCTTTGTTATCACCTCCCCGCTTGTTGACATTTGCGCTGCACTACTGTGCTTCATCCACGGGTCCGGTACGCTTCCAAACCTTTGTATCCCTATTTCCTGCTATGGCGCCCCGTTCAAACATTCTGCCCCCGACAGCTTCCCATTGGGGTATATTAGTAGCATCACCACGCGGGTGGCGTCAAGGACCTTGTGCCCTACAAAGGAATCTTCAACGAGATGCCGTTTACTCTTTAAATTTCTATGGAGCCTCATTGCTGACCAGATGCTGTCACGGTGAAAATTGCGAACGAGCATGTGTGCATATCTACGCGGCGACACTTGGGTGACACGCTACGGCTCACACCAGCGCGTATGTGCGCCAACACTACAAGTTGCGAGAAGGTCGAAATGTATTCTTCTATAGGCTATGTCGGCTGTGTGCGTAATTCAGACGTGAAGGTCGTCAGTGAAGCTTTGCCAAGATCGACATACACTGAGGGTTACGTTGTTAAGGGAAAGGAACAATATTTGCATGACTCATGTTGATAATATTAGAATTTAGGATGCTCCAATGGTAGGCTCGATTGATTACATCAAAATTGAACAAAATATTACTCGTACGCTGTCATACTTGACCCCTATATTCCAAAGAAATGAAGCTGAGGTTTTGTGTTGGTGGTTGCTTCATCGAGTGTTGTGAATCCTTACTACTTGGTCCGAAATCTGATCAATTCACGATCGACCGAACACAAATGATGATCATAAGTATACCGGGTTTCATCGCGAGAAACTACTCCATGATTTGCCAGTAAAAACAGTACCAGAGTACAATAATAATACATCGCTGTCGTCATACCTCGTTTCATCATCTATCATGTTACATATTATGGAGCCCGTGCTGCAGCAGGTGAGCAGGGGAGTGTGGCGCCCATCAATAGCTCTACAAAGCAGGTGCACGTGTGACGATGGGAGCTAGAAGAGCCCTATGCTTAGGTGGGGCGGTTGCTGTAGAAGTGCAAGCTCCGTCGTTAACCCAGACACCCGCGGCACCTATTGTGGGACTGTCAAGTTTTTTTTTTCTGGAAAAATTGAGTTCAAATCACCTCCAGGGGTGTCGTTCTCCGACCACCACTTCGCGGTCCACAGGTACCCACTAAGTTATGAGTTAGTAGATGGACAAGAGCAAATCAGAAAATACGTACCCGTAGGTCACTTGAGCACCACCAGTATACTGTATAAGGTTCAGTATTTGAACGGAGGAAAAATAGAAATATACTCACGGCCACACCAGTGGTCCATGCAGCAACACCTGCGCAAGAGGTCCCAGTTGTTGAGGTACTGGTGCCTGTCGTCGTCGTCGTGCTAGTGCTCGTCGTTGTGGTACTAGTGCTCGTCGTTGTGGTACTGGTGCTCGTCGGTGTGGTACTAGTGCTCGTCGTTATGGTACTGGTGCTCGTCGGTGTCGCAGTTGTGGATGACATTGGCCAGGTGTTCCCGCGCACAGTGGCGATCCATGAGGCAGCAGCGTAAGGATACTAATATCGGCATGCTTAGAAACCTCGTGGATCACTCGGATTCTCACGTACCTCCCAAACCATGACACCGGCATCTAGAATTCCCCGTAATGATCAGATCAGAGAGAAAAAAATAGCTAAATGGGATAGACTTACTCCATCCAGCAGCATGCGCCGAGGAAACGCAGGATGCCAGGAGAGACGGGTCCATGTACCCGTTGCTAGCTTGTGCTGAAGTAGCAGGCTTGCCAATCACAAGCTTGTCCAGAGAAACTCCGTTATTGGCGATTTGGAAGAGTGCAGATTGTGGCCAACTAGTCGAGGAGGTATAAAGGAGGCCATCGCAAGTTGTGTACTCCGTTGTGCCCTCTGTTTATGGTTACTCGAGGCGAAGGGAATGCATCAAAGAGAGACCCACGGTTGTAATACTGAGGTGTCAGAAAATTAGAACAATAAATTAAAAATGATAAGACGTCGACCGCACCTGCACATTGTACCAATCAATCATATTGCCGACCACAGAATTTATCCAGAGGTATCCTCCACCACCCCATCTATTAGGAGTAAACCTTTTGGTTTCAGTCAGTAGACATTGACTTGGCCACTATAATATTCACCAAGGTGCAACAGCTGTGCGAATAAGTTTAGCGTGATACTGATGTTTCTGAATATCTCACTCACGAGCATGAGTCAATATATATTGGCCCTGCGGAAGCTGTGTGCGGAGCTGAGTGGTGAAGTTGCCGAGCCACTGCTCAGCAGAACCAGTACCACCATTGAATGCAGCGAAATCCTAAGAAAAATTAGTTCTAGCCAAGCATAACCAGGCATCATGCAACATGCCTCATAGTCGACGTCTACACCCTGGAGGCCATATTGGATAACCCAAGCTGCCATGGTATTTGCAGTACCGATGGGGTCATATCCCGATGAAGTAGGGGTCTCAGTGGACCCGAAAAGGGACACAATGAGCGAGATACCTGCGGCCTGGTATTCGGAAAGAATCGAAGAACGTTGAGATGCTGTAAGCGCTGCCCATTCCTGAGCTTGATCTGCTGCACCATAGGACTCGAGGAAAGATAATGCAAACACATTGAAGCCCTGATGTTTGTACCAGTTGATGATTAGGATATCAACTGCGAGTAGAGGAAGGGAAAGCTTGCCGAAATATTTGACGCCGTTGGTTCAGTGGAAACGTACGCGTCACTGTATAAAACGAAATAGGGGGCTACTGGGGTAGCACGCTTCAAAACATTCCTTGCTTTCGGAGTCAGGCCTCTCAGCATCTCCTCAAGGGGCACAGAGGCGACCTCTCCGAAGCATGCGAATGCTGCAATTGCAGCCGCCAGGGCAAGGTAGAGATGTACCATGAAGTCCGAGATATGGAAGGTGAACGAGGATTTCGACTTGTGCAGCGAAGTAGCTATCTATCCAGCATAATCCGCCGCGATTTATACCTGCAGATAAGGATGTAAAAGTCCCAACCAGAATCAACACCTCGAGATACCCCGCATGCGCGTGATTAGTGATCTCGTGAGTGTGACGGAAATAGTGGGTCATCAGCTTCTGACGATGAGGATAACATATGTGGTTCCTGTAAGGTCAGAGCACCAGATTGTCAGAATAGACCCTTGAGAGTTTGTCAGAACCCCCTGAAGGGACATGAGGTAACGCAAGGGCATGACGCAGAGTGAAGAATTACTTACATGATGCCAAGTAGGTATGCTGCATCTCCTAAAAGTGACAAAGGCGAGTGTGCCCATGACTAGCCTCGATCGAGGCACCGAGATCCTCCCATGCGGGACTCACTCGAACTTCTCAGCATCCGAATACATCAAGTCAGCGCGAGTTCTACTCGCGCTGCTGGGCAGATTCTACCCCAATGTCCTAATTAGTATGCCCAGACATCCGAGTGGTGGATGTACCATCAGATTGAAAAGATATCTGAAGAAGAGGGAGAAGTTAAAATGAGGACGTATCGCATGCGACTCACCATATTTAGGAATCTGAGTCTCTAAGCCGGCAGTAAAGAGATCCATTCGTCGCAATTGGATGGTATCTCCTATGCATGGGAAGCCGGGAACAGCGGGCCAGCAATCTGCAGCACTGAATGCTGTTCACTGCACGCGTACTAGTAGGCCGCCTACGTCAAAAGATGATCCCGAGTCCCTTCAAATAGTTCAACTAAGTATTTGGGGGAGGAATCACATCTACTAGCAGGAGACTATATCAATAAGTTTTCATCCAATGATTTGTAGTACCAGCCTGTTTTGATACGACCGTCGAGTCTCGACGATAAACGTACTAATAAACTAAGTAGTAAGTGCTATACTTGTTCCGCTGTTTGGAGGACATTTCCTAGTTCTCACGCTGCGTGCAACTTGACTTCCACTTTACCCTTAAGAGCTCCATTCAATCTTCCAGCTGAGCATACGGGAGGTGCTTGGAGATGTCCCATAAACGCAAGTACCGCAAGGTTGCACCAACGGCTAACCTTGTGGCTTCGGCGACGATAATCACACCCGATCTTTTAACTTTATCTATTCAAGCATACGAGGCTACTATCATTCGCGGCCCGCAGTCTCTTTCAACAGCACTTTCTCTTGAGGCGCCGCATCTTCCAACTTTGGGGGTCGATGCAAGCGACCCTCAAATCGGTAATGCTCTCATACAATGGGGTGCTAGTACAAGAAATTTTCAACTTCTTAACTCGGATTCCTCTTTCCCCGAAGCGTCGGGCGACAAGGCTACTTGGGTGGACAGGTGGGTCTAACTAGTAGTATGGTCATTGCTAAGTTATGGCGAGTCGTCCCAAAACACAAAGTGGCAATTATATACTCTGCGCATGTAAACATTGTCTATCTGAGTAGATCCGTCGGATCTACGCTCTATCCGCTTCGGATTGGAAGATATGGTCTCATCGTTATCCTCTGCTCCACACAGTCTGATACAAAATTTACCTAGATACGACGCTCGCCTTCTGCTTGATGCCGTCACAGAGCATGCAAGTCCGAGTATCTCTCAGCCAAGGCTTCTTTCTCCAACCGGATGGTCAGACTTGCCATCTGACACTGAGGATACCTTTTTCTTCACACCACATGAGATTGAAGACTACCGGCGCGAGAAACGCAGGCGTCTCATTGACCGAAACAGAGAGGACCGTCTGAGAGCTCTTGCTAAGACCGACGAAAGCGAACAGTTGGATCTTTGGGGAGGTAGTGATGAAGAGGTATGAGGTCATCCACTAGTACTTGTAGTAAGGATGACATATTAAACGACAATTTCTGTGCTAGCCCGATAATATCCAATCAGAGCTCATGAAAAGAACAGCGCTGCACCTTCTCTCGTCTCCTAATCCTGCACAACTGGAGATGCGCATTCTTGCAAACCATGGTGCAGATAAGAGATTTGCATTCCTGAGGGGACGGTGGTCACGAGCATGGCGCATGACCAAGGAGAGGCTCAGACAAGAAAAAGTCGACCAATCAGCTCAATCGCTCCGAGCTTCACGGAACGTAGGTCTGGGAGGACTCGCTGCGTATGGAGATAGTGATAACGAAGGTAGTGAGGAAGACTCTGAGAGTGGGGAAACATCTCCACTAAAGGTTGGTGAGAGTTCTGCCACGGCCCTGGATTCGCTTGAGAATCGCAATGTACGATTGGAGGAGGCTGAACAGGAGGCTCGGCGCGCTAGAGCTAGGGAGTGGGCTGCACAACGCCGTGCACGACAAGGACAAACTTCGAGTACAGATGAAGATCGAGCTCATTCCTCAGATTCATGATGACTGTATGGTGACTTTTGTGTTGTTTCTCGGATACAATGTTCCCTGAAATCTGAAACGCGAATCGCTCAGCATTTTGGTCCTTAAACGCTCTTTTTGAAATAGTGCAAGGGAAAATGCCGACAATGGGCGAGGCGCTCGGACAATAATACCATGATCTGACCTCACTTTCAGGTACTCTCATGATGGGCCCCTTCGAATCCAACCATTTGCTGCACGCAGTTGACCTCTACTGGTTCCCTACCCTTTTCAAATGGTACTGGGCTGCCGTGTGGACGATGGGTTGGAAGCTCTTGAAGTGCTGAGACAAAAATTCTATCATCTGATGCGCAGCTCCATTTCATTGATACCCATTGACACATGGTTGGTCAAGCATTCCCCTGCCCGTGGGCGATGCAGATATCAAATTCATTGGCATGACATTTATGTAAACATTTCCTATCCCCTCATTCCTCGCAAGAGCCTTCGCGAGAACATCGTGGATATCTCGGTCATCTTAGAACATTCCTAGTCGCCGCTCAACTCGGAACTTCGACTAAACGCAGCTGTCAAACCTAGATTACCCTAGCACCCCTGGCGAGCTCCTGCCGTCTGAGTATAAAATATGTGTATGTCCTGCTCATCTGTTCTACACCAGCCTGAGGTCCCCACCAGTCGTCCTTGTTGTAAGTTTTCCCAACGTTTGCTAAGTGGTTACTATTTTCTGACGATGGCTCCTGAACACAGCAGCATTATCACATCAATATTAATCATGTCACAGCCCCCTTCTATAGCGCCACCAAAGTATGTATGTCTTTCTTTTTTGCCAAAATGTGAGCTTATCATCATTACCCCGTAGAGAATTAAAGCATGTTGGCATTGTGGGAGCTGGTATGGCTGGCTTGTATGCTGCATATCGGTTGAAATTGTCAAGCGATCCCTGCATCGCAGTCTCTTTGTACGAACTGGATGGGAGGGTCGGTGGGCGTGTTAAAACTTACCGCTTCACATCCGAGAAAGACCAATACTTTGAGGCTGGTGCCATGCGCATTCCAAGTACCCAAATGCATCAGCCAACCTTCGACTTGATTAAACTTCTCAATGACGCCCATCATGCCGATCTCAAACTTATCCCTTATCATCTCACCACCCCCGGTAATCGCATCTTCGTAAATGGTATTTTGAAGAACGGGGGCGATGATAGCACTGCTAAGGTGCTTGGATTCGACCTCCCGGTACCATATGATGGCAAGACTGCGGACGCTCTGCTACTGAGCGCTATACAGGCGTTTATTGACTTGCTGGAGAGAGACTTTGACCAGGGCTGGAAGCTCCTCATGCGTCTTGACAAAGTCCCATTCCGTTCCTACCTGGAAGCTCTTGGATGGCCGGAATCAGTCATCGATTTCACCGAGACTATGTGCTCTCAGACCAACCAGTTCGCGCTCAGCTTCTCCGAGCTCATCATGCAGAACCTCGACTTCGACACTAAACAGTGGTTCACACTGGAAGAGGGGATGGACAGACTTCCGCAGGCACTTGCCGGGGTGGTTGGCATGGACAACATCACCTTTGGTGCGCGAGTCCAGAAGATTGAGCAGACCGGTGACGGTGTCACTATCTGCGCAGATACGCCTAGAGGTCGGGTAGAGCGAACCTTTGACAAGGTGATCCTTGCCATTCCGCCCAGTGCGTTGAGGATGATACCAGAGCGTCCTCGCTGGGATTACAGGAAGGAGCAAGCTATCCGCGCTATGTTCTATGAGGCGTTATATAAGATCGGTCTGCGTTTCAAGACTCGATTCTGGGAGCATGTCCAACCCCCTTCTCTAGGGGGACAATCGACGACCGATCTGCCGATTCGGTGGATTGTATATCCATCTAATGGTATCGGTTCGGAGGGACCTGGCGTCCTGCTTCTATATTCCTGGAACACAGATGCCTCTGTGTGGTCCTCCATTCCTTTCAGCGAACGTCTTAAGAGTTCTCTATGTCACCTTTCAAAAGTTTTCCCGGGCGTTGACGTCTACGACCAATTCATCGCGGCAGAAGATTTAGCGTGGTCCGAACACAACCCTACCGGCGACGCTATGTTCCTTCCCGGGCAATTGTCAGAGTACTTTGAAATTGCTCGTCGTAAGGAAGGTAACATCTACTTCGCCGGAGAGCATTTGAGTCGTCACCATACGTGGATTACCGGAGCCATCGATTCTGCCAGATCAACTGCAGAAGAGGTCATTAGAGACTTTGCCTTCAAGCGCGTTCCTACAGGATGGATTCCCCACACTGGAACAGAGCCCAGCGATCATTATGATCCTGAAGCTCACCGCATGAAGGTGATCAAGGGCGGGCTGGAAAATATCAAGAACAACCGCGAGGAGTTCGAGAAGTCTGTCTTACTAAACGCTGTAAACCAGAAGTAGCCACTATTGATCATATCCACCGTGACGCACATGTATTATCTGTATAGTATTAGTCTTGATTTAACTTGTAGCGTTCGACATACCTATGCTATCAAACAAGAATGCTTGACACGACTGTAGTCACTGTACCGTTGGAGGAACACGCCGTCGGCCCTCGGGACTCGGCTACTGGACACGTCCGCTGCCACGTGGTCACCAAATGAGTACATGCCACGTGCCCAGTTTATTTAGCAAGTAAGTAGACGGTTCTCCCCAGGACTAGTCGTACTGCACATCATGGATCTGCTGCACTCCCAGCTCGCAGCACTCCAGCAAAAGTTGTCTTTTGTTGCAACTGACCCAATCGACTGGAAGTTTTACGTTCAAGCTTTCTCATGGGGTGTTACGCTGTTCGAGTCTTACCTTCTGTCAGTGTAATCCTCTGTTAAATTCGCTTTCCTAGCTCACTTTTTTTTCTGATCGCAGGCTTCGCCAGTATCCTCTGTACTCGAAAACTTCTCCTCCAGAGGTTTTAGCACACCACTTTGATGCTGCGGCTTTCACAAAGTCCCAGAATTACGGCAAGGATAAAGCAAAGTTCTCCTTGGTCACTGGACTGTTCAAACAAGCCCTTGACTCTGCCATGCTTCATTATGGATTATACGCATTTGCATGGGACATGGGTGCGCGGACGATAGCCTACTTCGGATATGGCAGCGAATATGAGGTTCAGTAGTTCCCTACAGTCAATTCAGATCTCAAAACTGACTAAATATAATAGATCTTGCAATCCCTTGCGTTTGCTATCGTGCTTTTCATCATCTCGTCCTTACCTTCAATACCTCTCTCTGCTTACCAAACGTTTGTTTTGGAAGAGAAGCACGGCTTTAACAAGACTACGCCCATGTTATTCGTCACAGACCTCTTGAAAAGCTGGGCGATTGGCTTCGTCATCGGCATGCCGTTTCTTGCCGCCTTCCTTTATGTCTTTGGGTGGGCTGGAGACCGATTTGTCCCATGGCTCATGGCTTTTCTGTTCGGCTCTTTCCTCTCGGCAAGTAGGGCTGTGCTGATATACCCTCTCCAGTCTAGCTTTCCAGATCATGATGGTTATCATATATCCAACCGTGATCCAACCACTCTTCAACAAGCTTTCACCCCTCAAAGAGGGCGAGCTACGCACAAGGACTGAATCGCTCGCGTCTAAGCTCAAGTTCCCCTTGACGCATTTGTATGAGATCGACGGTTCCAAGCGTAGCTCCCATAGCAACGCTTACTTCTTCGGATTGCCCTGGGTTAGTATGCCTCACCTACTGTGACCATCTCTGCTCATCACCACTCAGAGCAAACACATCGTCATCTTCGACACCCTGATTAAAGAAAGCAAGCCTGACGAAGTCGAGGCAGTTTTAGGTATGCACACGTTTTCTCTTCTGGTCTGTCGATTGAATGTCTTGAATCAGCGCATGAACTTGGCCACTGGTACTTTATGCACCCAACGAAGTTGCTCTGTATATCTCAAGTCCATATCTTCACTATCCTCGCCATGTTTCCCGCCTTCCTGCATGCACCTCAGTTCCTGCGGGCATTCGACTTCTCTGAGGCTGTCTCTGTCCGCCCACCAACCATCGTTGCATTCTTGCTATTCCAGGTGCGTCATTATGTGGTCTTGCCTTGCAATTGACGCTGACTCTGAACATAGATGATTCTTAGCCCCCTAGAAGCGATTATTGGCATTGCGTTGAATTTCCTTTCGCGCCAGTTTGAGTGGGAAGCGGACCGTTTTGCTTGCGAGATCGAAGAGCGGCTGTCAGATCCAGAGATGAAGGATATGGGTGAGAGGCTTTCACGGGCTTTGATCACGCTCCATGTCAAGAATCTGAGTACCTTATGGGTTGATTGGCTGTGAGTCGAGTTATGATCCTTTGGAATCGACATGCTGATGTGTCGTTGATATAGATACTCGGCTTATCACCACTCGCACCCCACATTGACAGAGCGACTGAAGGCCCTTCAGGCATTCCAATCTAAGAGGGATGGTGCAGCGAAGAAGGAGCTCTAGATGATGCGCTTCTGTTCGATTAAGTACGTATATAGTATCATTCCTCAACTAGTGCTCTTCGCGAAACATAATCCTTTGCATCCTGCCTTCCCTTGTCAATATCAACGCTGAGGAGCACAGGCACTGCTGCCCAAACCATAAATACGAGGAAAAAGAATGCATAGCGGATGTTCCCCGTGCTATCCGCTATCAGGCCGACGATGAGCGGACCAACGAAAGAGCTTGACTGCATGCAGAAATGTAGTCAGTGCAAAGCAAACTTGAAATTATCTGCCTACCTTGTCTGTTATCGAAAAAAGACCGTACCTGGAGCAGTGTGTCAATATTCTACGTGCCACACCCGTGAAAGACGCATACCATCGAGCTTCTTCCCCAGGAGGTAATAACTCCGCATAGAATGCTCTAGCATAGCTCTGAAACGCACCGTACGCAAAACCTGTGATCGTGATACCAGTCAATCAATGCTATCGCTCGAGGCGAAGGGCACAGACCAAAATACACTGCAAGACCAAACATTTCTCCCTGCGTCGTCAGTCCACCAAATCGCGCAGTTCCCTTGAAGATGGGCAGGAATCCCAAGCACCCATATGCCGGAATCAGCGAGACCATCATCACGAGAAGGACTAGGACGTGAAGATTCGACCACATGAATCTGCGTTGGAGGATAGGGGATACTAGAGAGCCAATGATTCCGAAAAGTGGTGTGATGGCGCCGATGAGGACGAGAGACGAAGCTTGCATGTGCAGAGTCGTTTTCCCAAACAGGATCGCGGTCGATGTTATAGTCGTGAAACCTGTTGAGCAGTCAAATTAAGAGGAGCAATTGATTGATGGAATAATAGACAGACCATCAGAGAGAAGGAACCAAGCAGCAAGGTATCTGAAGGTATGTTGAAGACGCTTTATCTCCCGCCAGCGAAGCATAACTCCCAATCGTTTCCATGCAGCCGCAATCTCCGAACTGAAGGTCCAATCGTCGTCTGGCTTGATAGAACCGGATTCTGGTTCATCGATGTTGCTTGCGTTTGGAAGCCACATAGCAGCAGGTATCGAGAACAATGCCCACCATATGCCGCTGAGGCCAATGGCGAGACGTAGTGAGAAAGTAGATCCATGCAGACGAGTGACAGGTATGAGCGCAACCAAGAGAAGGATGATTCCTGCGATATAACCCGAAGCAATTCCTAAGGAAGATATTCGCGAAGTGGCTCTCGATAATTCAGCAGTGTAAGTTGATTGAGAAGTGCACGGATGAATCGGATGCCCAAGAAGAGGATCTGACACTTCTTCAAAAGAGGGCTCTAATTCAAGGTTAACGCTTGCAGCAAGATCAGCATTCTCATCCCGGTTTTCAAAGGTGCTTGGCAGTTCGGAGTAAGCTTGAACTACTTCTGGTGAATCTTTCGCCAATGACGGCAGGTACGCATTCATAGCTACCACGGAGGCACCAAAGCCAACATTGGCCAAAATTGCAAACAGCGCAGAGATCATCCATAATGGAGATGTCGACGATAGAGGGAGAAAAAGGCTCGCGGAGAATGCACCTATTGCAGCGAAAGTGAGGAGAAGGGGCTTCCTGTATGACGCTGCCACCAGTAATGAAGACTAGTTCCAGAATGAAACTGTGGAACATACGACGATCGGCTATGCTCCCCATTGAGATCACCGTAAGTGCTTGCAAAGCAACGGACATCGAGTAGACATAGAGACTGAGTGTGTTAGGACATCCGCACCAGCGCTAGTCAGAATTTGAAATTAGACGCACCTGAAACTGGCGGTATCTATCCATAACCAACCGATCTTCACTGCACATCTGCCATCTGCGTTTGCGGGCGCAGCACCCGAGAGTGAAGAGCATGATTCAGTCTTCTCTGGTTGCAAGAACCCATTGTCACGGGCAAATTGCTCCAGACAAATGGGTAGGAAGAGTGTGAGGGAAACTACCACAAAAGCCTCGCTTGCTATGGCTTGAGAAACTTGTTGGGGAGGAGAGTATGGATGAGCACTACACACCTAGCAAATGCATAACTGAGCCATCCTCTCAGCCTTTGCTTGTACGTGGCCGACATTAGTACAGTCATGTTGTGTCAGTCAAGGTGCAGACCACTACCACACGTGATTGCCATTTGCGTCGATCCCCTGATCAATTTACAGGCACTTAGAATTTGCTTAGAATTCAATATCAATCCTTAATGTACTGTCTCTCGTGTATTTGTGGGTTGACTCATTGGATTGAGCAACAAAATTGAATTTAAATTGGAATGATTGCACTCGGAATTGTCACCGTTTGAGCAAGTCAACGTGGCCCACCAGTGAGATGCTGACGACTCGCCAGTACACCCAATCTTGGCAAGATGCCCCTCAATGGCTGACATACGATACCTTGAGCTTGTCGTTGAGGAGCCTGGAAGAGTTAAAGAATGCAGCGGTCAGGCACCCAAGTAGAGTTTACCCCTGCACGTGGTGGAGATATTTCAAGCGAGAAGTAGTGGCCTTCGAGTTGAGGCCTCATCATTTTGGCGACGAGTAAATTGAAACGGACTGAACGGTGGATGGTGGGATGTGATACAGTAGAGAAATAATATCCGATTGCATGGCCTACGGAAGCCTCGGGATGTACAACAGCTAACATATGATTGTGCCACCTCCCAGCTAGAGAGCACTGCGGTATTAGGACCGAGAGAAGAATAGAAACACACGACATACCTGCTCCAAGTGAGCGTCAATGATATCACCATCTTCCATTTCCATCTGATGATGCGTCAGCGTACGAGCGTCAACCGTTCCCTGGGCATCAATAGAGCACTCACATCCACAGGTGTGTTTTCAGACCGCAATCTCTTGCCATCGTAGGTGAACTTGAACGTCCCTGAATGTTGTCCGTGAGTACAAAACTTCTTCGCCTTTCCGAAAGCAGTCGCCACTCACCTGGTTCTTTTCCAAACCGTTTCTGGTGCACGTCATGCAGATTGATGAAAATACAAGATTTGATGCAACGATCATGTTCTCACCTCTGCTGCATCGAATATCTTCTTAAACGCCATGTTGTGCTTCACCTTGACAGTGATTTCTGGCCACGGGTCGTCAATACCTGCAACGCGTCGGAATAGCACGTGAAGAAGACTGACGAGTACCCTCATAGTTAATGACCAGGCTCAACTTTGGTTTGACATCTTCAGTATCTTCGGACATATCTGTATACACAGTCGGTTGAAGGCAGTGGTAAAAGGAATGGGATCCAGGTATAAAACGACACTAGCTTATATGGCCTCGGCAGTTAACGCGTACAAACGCGTGCATGTCAGAAGCCAACGCTTTTCCCACCCTCACGTGGCACAGCGATAGGGCCAGCAGCTTGAAACCCGGTAACTACTTTTTAGTAGCGGGCTGCGGGAATCATTCCAATTGCATCTTGTACCTGAGGGAACTCTCGGAGACCCGTAGCACATCCATCACAATGAAGGGGGCGTCACAGAGAACCGTTGAGGCTGTTGAAATGTCACCCAGCGCTCCCTCGTGCTAGTGACATGCCGTCAGTATTGCACTTAAGTATCAGCAGATCTGGGTGTCAATGATGCACGCATACCCGTATATTGGTCTGAAATGAATCATACGTGTCGGACAGACAAGAGTATCACAAATCGCATACCCCACCGGTTCTGTGCGAAATGTGAGTTGTCAGAAGTAAAGGGGTATTTTTTTCAAGATAGATTGAAGGTATACATCATTACGACAGGGCCGTCCACGTCGACAATTGGACAATAAAAGAAGTACAGTAGAAAAAATGATTTTGCCGACTATAGAGCACTCCTGGACGATGCAAAGATTTACGAGAACTTCCATCTGCAAGTGATAAATGAGAAACGAACTTCCTCGAAAATAGCTTACTTACTTGTTGCCACAGTTGACGCATCTGTAGACGAGACGAAATGTGAGTATGTCTTGTATGACAGGTAAAGATCACGTACGTCACAAAAGTCTAGAAAAACATATACATAAACTTTAGTTTGATTTTCATTGAACATTTACTCACCGTCATTGGCTCGTCGGCGCTTCTGGTCTGCGCCTGGCGATAACGACACTTGCGCTATGAACGATGAGATACCAAGTCACCAAATTCGACGAAAGGATCTTACTTGCTTGCATCTTCCGCACTGGAAGCCTTCCGTTTCGGCTTCTTGTTCGCCAGCTCCCAAGGACTTGAAGAAGTTCTCCTCCTTTATTTTTTGGTCTGCTGCTCGTCGGTCCTCCGAAGACATTTCCTGGAACAAATCAACATTAAAAATATATATCTTGTGATGCTTGACATACCTCGCTTGTCATTTTGCTGAACTTCTCCGCCGAAAGATCACCGCTGACAATGTTCTCTCGAAGACTTGGATTACCCTTGTCCTTGAGGTTGACGTAAGAAGAGCGGATCTTGCCCTTGTATGCAGCGTTAGCACTGCCAAACTGTGCAAAAACAGCGGCCTCCACAGCTTTTGCTCGACTCATAATCAGATCACTGGCTATTTTCAGGGTCAATGAGAGTGGGATAGTGAAGCCGAAGTTTGGGATCAACTCACGAGCACCAGAGTCACAAGCAAGACCGTCATAAATGAGTTCCGTGCACCTGTCTCGCGTATTGTCACCCGTGCCTGACGCCTTTGCACCATCTCCTTTCGCGCTACGAGGTTCTAACTTCCCGTTCACTGGGATGGGGGTAGCGGCGTTAGATGGTGGGACCGAAGCAGATCCCTTGCGAGCTTTGTGAGAGGATAGAGTTGATAGCCATGGTCATCATAAGGATCTAGCAGGGTATGTGGATCAGACTCACTTGGTGCTGCCTTGCCACTCGCAGGTGTCCCCGCCTTTGAGCCTGAACCTCCTTTGGCGCGCTCCACCTCATTTTTCCACTTCTTCACGATCTCTCTGGCGAGGTCAGAAACCTCTTTTGCTTCATGGGTCCGCAATTTTCCGACAGCAAGCCCTGCCTTGCTTTCCTATGAATTCACACCAGTAAGTCAAAATACAAGGCAAAATCCGGGCACGAATACCTACCCTTAGGATCGCTTCATTTACTCGGAAGTCTTTCTTCAAGATTTGCAGAATTGATACCTTTTCCTACACGAAGGTTGTCAGCAAACCAAACTACAAGCATTGACCTAGAAAGATTTGTACACACCTCTGTGGAAGTATTTTGGAGCTGTTTCACGAGCTTCTTAAGCTCGGCTGCTGCTTCAGACATGACTGACGAGGTGGCGTCTAATGTCTACCACTATGTTACTTCAAGCACTATTCAATCCTTCTTAAACCACCTAAACAAAGACCACGAAATAGTCTTCAAGCATGAAAGCTCTACTTCAGATAAGCGGACCGCGCTGTTTGATCACCTTTCTCGTAAACAAACAAACAATGATAATCAAACCGGTCATTCACTGGCAATGCTGACTGCTTCATTTCTTCGACAATCCAGTATTATCAATGAGTACAGCATATGCTCTTCCGCCACTGGATCCTTTACTGAGGAGGAGTGCAAAGCGCACGAGAGACATATTTGCATCATGTCCAAATGATGGGATGAAAGAAGATGAGAGGAGGTGCGTAACGAGTTCTGGGACGCCGAGCACATTTGCTGAAGAGATTTCTTAGCGCACGGATACGTCTCTCGGTGAAGATTAATGATGAATACCGTGATTTCAAAGAGCTCCCTCCTGCATTACTCGCTCAACAAGGCCCTATTGGTCCTGCTCGGCCAAAGGAGCAGAGAAAGGCAATTACTGCTGGACGTAGGTTATCAGTTCTTCTTAAGCCTGACTATAGTCTCATCGGTTCGTTCAGCATCCAGCGACACATCAAGAATGATTGCCACAATAGACAATACACCCCAAGTACAACCGTCCACGTTCGTTACGTCCAATAAGCTCTCCGAGGCTTTAACCCTACACAAAACGACTCGTACAATCAAGCCAACATACCATCCACCATGGAAACTTGTCCGCGTGATATCAGGTCATCTGGGCTGGGTTCGCAGTGTGGCAGTTGAGCCAGGAAATCAATGGTTTGCTACTGGTGCTGGAGACAGAGTAATCAAAATCTGGGACTTGGCTTCAGGGGAGTTGAAGCTTTCCCTGACCGGTCATATTTCCACTGTCCGAGGACTGGCTGTTTCGCCGAGACACCCGTACTTGTTTTCTTGTGGCGAGGACAAGGCGAGTTATTCTATCTCCCACCAACCTCGTCTTGTTGATTATCGCTCCCTTTAGATGGTCAAGTGTTGGGACCTCGAGGCCAACAAAGTTATCCGGCATTATCATGGTCATCTTTCAGGCGTTTACTCGTTGAGTTTACATCCGACGTTGGATGTTTTGGTCACATCCGGCCGTGATGCCTCAGCTCGTGTCTGGGATATGCGCACAAAGGCCCAAATTCACGTTCTCGCGGGACATTCCGCAACAGTAGCGGACGTCAAGTGTCAAGAATCTGATCCACAAGTCATCACTGGAAGCATGGACTCGACGGTTAGGTTCGTCGAATTTTTCCTGCAATTTAATATACTGGCTGAGACTACCCTGATCAAGGCTGTGGGACCTAGCAGCTGGAAAGACGATGGTCACACTCACACATCACAAAAAATCTGTAAGGGCACTGGCAATTCACCCGACGGAATATTCCTTTGCATCCGGTTCTGCAGGCGGTAATAACATCAAAAAATGGAAATGCCCAGAGGGTGCATTTGTACACAACTTCCCCGGTCATAACGCTATCATAAATACGCTTTCTGTCAACGCAGAAGGCGTATTTTTCTCTGGTGGTAGGTCACCATGTCCTAATGGCTTTCCTCAAATTTGAATTAATCGCCTTTGTGATGCTTAGGTGACAATGGCACACTCACGTTCTGGGATTATAATACGGGGACTCCATTCCAAAATCTCGATGACGTGCCTCAACCCGGTTCCCTCGAGGCGGAAGCCGGTATCTTTTGTTCGACCTTTGATATGACCGGAACACGGCTCATCACTGGTGGCGCTGACAAGACCATCAAGGTTGGTTGGGAAACTAAAAATGCACATAACCTTGCTTATTGATCTTCCGCAGGTTTATGCTGAGCAGTCGCAATGATTGCCACATGTGTATTTTTTCGCTACAGAGTCTTGTTGTAGTATCGTATTGTGCTTCCTCATTCCCGTCTGCACAGGCTATCCATGTCGTTTTTGCGGCTTATTTAACCCTAGCAGGCTTGCAAGCGCACATCACTCTATATTGAAGCCCGTCTTCAGGTTAAATGCTCCGTGCTGTAGGTTATACTCCCATCGCAATTCCGTCATTGGTTTTGATCAAGTGGCGTTTTCCTTTGTGCTCGAGTAATCTCTGCGATTGCCAATGGGGGTTGCGAGATCAGCAACTGGTCAAATCAAAGTTTCCGGAGCTGCATGTTGCACCTTGATTATCTAAGGCTGTCATTAACAAGCCCAACGCGCTATAATGTTCCCCTCACCGAAGCATAACTTGCTTTCTGGAGGACATATTCACTTATATGGAGGAAAGCGGCACTCAGGCTTGATACGAATCATTTGCTCAATGTGGCAGGACTACCCCTTGCGCCCCAAGCCTTGTTACAGTTCGCACTCCAACAGAATGTCAGCAGCCCAGGCGCCATCTGTGTTTGGAATGCCACGCATCTCCTCACGGACCGGAGCTTACCCAAGTAAGTATGACAATTCAACATATATATTCGTCAAAGTTCATCATAATTGTATGTGTGGTGTCAAATATCCGTTGGAGTCATACCACGTCAAAGGACTGCTCGTCTTCTGAAACTATATCGGTATCCTGTCCTGCTGCCCATTCGCCGTCTTGAGCTGCAACACCTGCAGCACAGGATGTCGACGATGATGTCTACGATTGTGACGATGACCTAGTATTTTGCATGAGAATCAGCAAACAGTGACACTGAAATGCACGAACAGTGGTTATTGCTGAGATGATTAATATGATTACTTTGGCTATTGCTGAGATAATGTCATTAATGCCAGAGCCGATTGCAGAAACGATAGAGCCCTATGCCGGAGGATGTCGGTATATACCATTAAATATTGTGGATTTGGGATGCACGCACCATGAATGGATTTAGCTTAGCCGAAGAGTAGAAGAAAGGGGCTTTATCTTGCACGTATGTTTTCTTGTGCAGTTCGTTCGGGATGGTTGAACATCGGAATGGTGTAGTTTTATGCTGTCGTAGGCACCTCGATTGTGTCACGAAATGGTCGTCATCGCGTCATCATTGGAGCAACTGGAGCCAAGCTTTATCTGCGCAATGGTGCGGTGCCTTCGTGACGAGCAATCCGTATCGGCATCAAATTGCCTTACATAAGCTTGACTTTCACCTGCTTCCATTGCAGAAGCCCTTCAAGTTGGGCCGCACGCTATGAGTATTAACCCCATGAGTTTTGTAAGAGTGCTCAGTACTCAGTCACGGTGCTGCGGTGTTACGGCGGTGTTGCACGTCAAGAGGTTTCATTTGCTCCAAACAGAACTCCACTCTTTAGCTTGAAGCTTGGGAAGGCGAGTGATCAAGCTAAGTACTTACATATATGACTGGTTAAACTGAACTCTTCGTTTCCATAGAGTGGACGACGTTCGAGGATGGAACATATGATACTGCGCTAGAACAAGCCACCGTCATTTTGCGGCACTTCCTAGGTATGCTTTTTATCGAGGTTCTACTATTCTGGCTTAATCCATGGCTTCAGGTGCCGGGAGGGTATCGCTTGCCAAGAACCTAGTGGAGATGCTTCCGCGTGAACTCGCCTCCAATGTCCATCGACCAACCTGAGGAACCAGCGACAGAATACCTTCACTCCAGGCAGTTCTTCACGATTTGGGACAGTCTTGACCGTGTCGTTGAGTGTCAGAGTCTAGATGTGTCGATAATGAACCGGGATACCAGGGCCGCTTGGTTAGGCGACCACAAGGGACTTATCGACCATGCTTACGATGCCGTAGTGAAACTGCCCACCTCGGATTGGATGATGCCGGACGAGATAGGAGATCGGCGCTCCTGCGAGCTAACTCGGGTTCAGCAGATATACGTTCCCGAGCTCATACTGCGACTGCACGTCATGCTCTACGCCTCTCAAGAGCATGTTCCAGAGTAAGCATGTCTTCGTATGCAGTGCCTGCAGTTCTAACGCGTCTTGGACAGGAATCTGAAGCGCGCATTGGAGCTTGCCAACATCGTTGCAGATTCGAGGTACAAGTTGTATGATGATTTCTTGCATCTTGATGGCCGAAGGCTTGGGGAGTACCTTGACGCTGCGCGGCGGGCGACGATAGCTGGTTTGGAAGGGGGTGGATCGGATCCTTTCAAGGTTATTCTGTCAATATTTTCTACATATTTGTTCTCTATCTTTATGCGACACCCTTGCGATGTCTGCATCCTGTATGACACAAAGACCTGAGTCAGACTAGTGACCGCAGAGAGTCGCATCAAAGAAGAGTCACTCACAAGCCCGTCCGTGGGGGTGACTATACCAGACGAGGCATACCAGCTTATTTGAATCATTGCTCATGAGACAACATTGGCGGAAAGGTACGTATAAAGAGAAAAACGATTAGGATCACAGAAAATGCAATAAAATAGCGAATCGAGCCTCAAACTAGACACCTATGTGAACAAATACAATCTGCTGTTCCAGTGGAATATTATTGCGCCTCAATTTCTTCACAGCCTTGTGCAACGCCACCGCAGCGCGCGTGCAGTCCAATCTTCCTGAATCATCGACCAGCTTGTCGTAAAAAACAGACACAACCTGCCGTGCAACCTCGTCGTCGACGGACCACATAGAACCGATCACACTGCGAAATCCGGAGAATTGCATAGCTGCAGCGAGATGGATAGACTCGTCAGGACTTTTTTCATCGCCTACGGTAGTATGGCAAGCCGATAAGAATGCAAACTCTGGGTTCTGCCAGTTGGATCGGATGATGTCCTTGATCATCAACGACCCGTCGCGCATTGCAAAGGAAGATTCAAATGGTTGTTGTCGATTCGGCATTCCATGGCAGGCCAGATGCAGCCACTGATTATGGTTCAGTGCATCGAGAACACCCTGCACTGTTGCATAGCTGTCCTCGAGCGACGTGAAGGACGACACGATGGGTACGAGACGCTGAGCTACGGCAGCTAATTCAGGAGCGACGCATCGCAGTTCCTTCCCTCTCTCCGGGTTTCCTTGACCAATTGCAACAAAACATTGAGTAGATGCATATTGAGAGACGCGCTGTCTGGCACGAACGAGTGTCGCCAAAGTGGGAGTATAAGAGGATATGTAAATCTGCGACAAGTTGTCTCTCTCCCTCTCGTAGGGTCCTGCTGCATGCAGAGGAAGCAAAGTGAATTCAGCGGTGGGACACCACCAGATACGCGAGCCAGGGTGAACATTCAAAACCCTAAGGGCTCGGACCACGGGGTCAACGATATCACACCAAAGCTTGCGGAGGATGCCCACAAGCTTGTTCTGATGATCGGAACAACCAAATTGCTCCGCGACAGACTGAAACTCGGAGGACAAGTCGGAGACTTGGGTCTGCGTGATATGAATTGGAACGTGGACAGGATTTTGGTCACTCAGGACAATCAAGGCGTCGCAGCTGTACTGACTAGCATTGACGATGATGACAGGACCTTCTTCAGCCGCCTTCTGTAGGTCGGAGAACAGGGGAGGGAGGAGAAACCGAGACAAGTCGGGGAGCATGCGGATGCGAGAGACGACATCGTTCCATTGCATGGTCAGTTGTCGTATGTGTGGGGACTGGTCTTCAGTAGACCGATCGAATGCGCTACGAAGGCGAAAGCTCAGCTGCTTGAACTCTTCCTCCAAGGCTGCGCCGGTGTCACCGAGTAGGGAAAGTTCGTTGAACGGCGAGCTTAAGCGTGCCAACTGGGTCCAGAATACTGCACGGCCTTGCTCCACCAGTTCCACAGCAGTTGTCAGCTCGTCATGACGAATGCAGCACGAGAAAGCGTCCACAGCAAGCGAAGCCGTGGCCAACCTCACGACATCGAAATGACGCGACGAAGACGACAAAAGAGTGATATGCTGATCTAGGAATTTCAATGCAGTTTGATATGCAAGCAATGCAGAACCATGGTTTGTCTCCTCAGCAGCAGCGGCCCATGACTTAGCAACAGTAAGATGTGTACGAGAGACTGCATGAGATATGTGGGGGAGTTGCATGAACAGGCTGAATGTTTCATCAATGTCAGAAGGGACGCCCCGCTGCCTAAATCTGTCTCCAAGGCTGGCAGCGAGATCATTGAGAGACGACAATCGATCAGAATGACCGGGGGGACGAAGGAGTAGTGCAGCCCGATTGAGCTCGATGCACTCATCAAGGTCAGAAGGGACGCCCCGCTGCATGAATTTGTCTCCAAGGCTGGTAGCGAGATCGTTGAGACACCACGCTCGATCAGAATGACCGGGGGGACGAAGGAGTAGTGCAGCCCGATTGAGCTCGATGGACTCATCAAGGTCAGAAGGGACTCCCTGCTGCATGAATCTGTCTCGAAGCATGTTGGCGAGATTGTTGAGAGACCACGATCGATCAGAATGACTGGGGGGACGAAGGAATAGTGAAGCCCGAAGGAGCTCGATGGACTCATCAAGGTCAGAAGGGACGCCCCACTGCCTGAATCTGGCTCCAAGGCTGGCAGCGAGATTGTTGAGAGACGACGGTCGAAGAGAATGACCGGGGGGACAAAGGAGTAGTGCAGCCCGATGGAGCTCGATGAACTCGTCAAGGTCAGAAGGGACGCCCCGCTGCGTGAATCTGTCTCCAAGGCTGATGGCGAGATTGTTGAGAGACCACGATCGATCAGAATGACCGGGGGGACGAAGGAGTAGTGCAGCCCGATGGAGCTCGATGCACTCATCAAGGTCAGAAGGGACGCCCCGCTGCCTGAATCTGTCTCTAAGGCTGAAGGCGAGATTATGGAGAGACGACGATCGATCAGAATAACCGGGGGGACAAAGGAGTAGCGCAGCCCGAAGGAGCTCGATGGACTCATCAAGGTCAGAAGGGACGCCCCGCTGCGTGAATCTGTTTTGAAGGCTGAGGGCAAGATTGTTGAGAGACCATGATCGATCAGAATGACTGGGGGGACGAAGGAGTAGTGCAGCCCGATGGAGCTCGATGGACTCGTCAAGGTCAGAAGGGATGCCCCGCTGCTGGAATCTATCTCCAAGGCTGATGGCGAGATCATTGAGAGACGACGATCGATCAGAATGACCGGGGGGACGAAGGAGTAGTGCAGCCCGATGGAGCTCGATGCACTCATCAAGGTCAGAAGGGACGCCCCGCTGCCTGAATCTGTCTCCAAGGCTGATGGCGAGATTGTTGAGAGACCACGATCGATCAGAATGACCGGGGGGGCGAAGGAGTAGTGCAGCCAGAAGAAGCTCGATGCACTCATCAAGGTCAGATGGGACGCCCCGCTGCGTGAATCTGTCTCCGAGGCTGATGGCGAGATTGCTGAGAGACAACGATCGATCAGAATGACCGGGGGGACGAAGGAGTAGTGCAGCCCGATGAAGTTCGATGGACTCATCAAGGTCAGAAGGGACGCCCTGCTGCGTGAATCTGTCTCTAAGGCTGGCAGCGAGATTGTTGAGAGACTTTGATTGAAGAGGATGACCGGGGGGACGAAGGAGTAGTGCAGCCCGATGGAGCTCGATGCACTCATCAAGGTCAGAAGGGACGCCCCGCTGCCTGAATCTGTCTCGAAGCCTGTTGGCGAGATTGTTGAGAGACCACGATCGATCAGAATGACCGGGGGGACAAAGGAGTAGTGCAGCCCGAAAGAGCTCGATGGACTCATCAAGGTAAGACGGGACGCCCTGCTGGTTGAATCTGTCCCAAAGGCTGATAGCGAGATTGTTGAGATACAACGATCGATCAGAATGACCGGGGGGACATCTCTTCAAGGCCTCTCGGCACCATTCCACATCGTCTGCCATGCTATGATACCACAATCAAGTTACACGAGGGCTGTCAGGAAGGCGGGGAGGATGAAGCCGAAGAGCGCAAGTGTGCAAAGACGACAAGTACTGTCAGGTTATCATCAGCACAAAATCCGGATGGATAAGTTGAATCGCAATACGCACGCAGGCGGCAGTGCCACGCACATTAGTAGAAATCCGAGCAATGAGGTAGTAGATAAGGCTAGAAACCTGTTAGAGGAAATAATATGTTGAGCGCTAGTCAATTATGGTTTGATCATGATTCAGCCGTTCACATTTTCTGTGGAGAACGTACTACATGGGTAGTGTGACGTGCTCGTTTTCATTTTGGTGGCCTTCTTCGCTTTCTTGTTGGCGGGTAGTACCTTGATACACTCGGCATGCGTATGTTTGCTTGTTTTTGCCACTGCAACGTCCACACACGTGAAGTTGATGTTCGACGATCGACATTGAATATTTGAATGGCTGAGACCGACATTGAATGGGCCGAAGCGCGTGCTCCCTCTGATTATGATTTTGCAGACAAGAATGCCATGGCCAGCGCTGCCGGTGATGCACATGGCTCCAGTACTGCTAGGGCACACAATTAGACTTCGTCAGCTTGAAGGAGTTGTACTATTGGCGAGAAGCAAGGAACATCAAACTTGGCCCAAACTTGACTGTCTGCCAAACGTTTTCACCATCATCATACCATCAAACACCCAATACGAAGACGCCAACACACCCTGTCACATCGCACATCCCCGTGCAAGTCGATGACGCATGTACTAGAGCGTAAGGCTCACTAGGCTTATGCAGCCTGTGAGACCCACCTTCTTTAGCTGCTCCTGATGCTGCTCCTCCCTCACCCTCATCATATCCACCTCTGCACCCAGGTTTTGAACTCGTCGCTGGGGTGGACGTTATTCAAGACACCTCCTACACCTCCAGCGCTTGCTCTCGTCCTTGTTGGTTCACCCTCCCGCCCCACATCAGATACCTGCGCATTTTCTGCCACCGCCACCAACACCACTACCCCCATACTACCTCCACTGCCATTGTTTCTACCACAACACCGTCCGACATGACCTTTCGAGCACTCCTGCAAGATCCTCCTGCATCGGACATGCCCAACTCTAGGGACTTACTGCCGTAGATTCGTACTTCCATACCTCGAGGCTGAAGGTACAACTCATCTCCAGATTCAAACGAGCACCGGGACCGCTCTGAGGTGAGTTCAACAAGTTCATTCATTTACCACATACACTCGCACTCACGGTTTCTAGCATACCTCACTGCCCTTGCCTGCCGTTCCCCCAGCTCATATTGTCCATCCGCCATTCGCTGATGTTCTTGGCCAATCTCTTTCTTCAGGGCCGCAAGGCAAACAATTCCGCAAAGATGGAATTTGTTGTGTTTGTGTCTGTCTTTAGTCCTAACTAATTGTCATTGCAGAAATATTTGATCTCAAGCGGGTTTGGGCATGCATGTGCAATTCCCGTAGTCTTGCACCCTCTATCACATTTGTGTGCTCCTACTGCCTGTTCTAATCTTCAGTCGCGTATTCTTCCTCCACTAATATCTGCGTGTCATGCCTGACTGCGAGAACCGTCCAACTGCATTCGCTCCTCTTCAATTCAGATTCCCGGACACAAGTATATGATATTGTTTGATTCCGGCAGCTCTGTCACGTCATGTCTGCCCGGTGGCTCATGGGCATGATAGTGTTAGGCTCGTATCTTACTTCTTCGGTGGTGCGGAGTTCAGAAGGAGCATCAACCTCAATCGCGGGGCCGTTATCATTGTGCTGCAAACCTCCTCGCATCACAAGTTATCATGACTGCCCTCACATCTTCGACCATTGCATGCTGACATTGAGCAGTTCATGCGGAAGGATTGACGGCCTAGGCATGGGCAACTTGAGATTCAAGGCTACACCACTCGAGATTCCAAACCGATTCTTATCAATACGGGTATCAATGTATCGACCCCAAGTCTAACCAAATAGGCGAGCAGCACACGAACACACCCCACACAAATAACATCAACACTAGTGAGACAAATTATGTCAACAAACCAACTACGCCCACCTTTCCGCGCTCGCAATCACCGCGATGTAGGACTCCCTTAGCCCCGATGAGTGCGCCTGTCCCTTAAGGGCACGGTAGATGGGTTTGTGATTAGGTTCGGATGGGCAGTGATGTTGACTGCAATCCCAAAGCTCCGAGTCGTTGCGCTCATGGAGACGCCTGATGTTGCTGTTGGGGCTACCCTAGGAGAGGAGGGTTGTTAGTACTGCTTACTGCTATGAGGTTAGTTCACAGGCGGGGTTGGATCGGAATGTATGTTTGTCTTGTCAACATGTGCCCCAATTAAACGAGATATTGCACTAGATATGAAGAGGTAGCGAGGCAGGTGGATGGTGGAGTGTGACGACAATTTTTGGGAAAAGTATGAACGTTGTTGCCACAAACGACGGCGGGACAACGACGAATATTCCAATTGGAAGTAAGGATGCATGTGGGCGGTAGAGGGAGGTGGTTATTGGGGTATGAGGCAGCAGGAAGCATTGGTGGGCGGACAATGGCACATGGGCGGTTGAACACTTCCAGTGCGTGCCGGAATGCACAAGTGGAATAGTATGGCCGGAGGCTTGGGGAATACCTTGACGCTGTGGGCCGGGCGACGATAGCTAGCTTGGAAGGGGGTGGATCGGATCCTTTCAAGATTATTCTGTCATAATCATATTTGTTGTCTACCTTTATGCGATGTCCTTGCTGTAATGATGGCCTTGTTGATGGGCTGCGAAGTTGTGGCTCGCCCCCATTTATTCATGTAGAAAGGATGTCTCTGCATTCTATACGACGCAAAGACTCGGTAACAGAGAGGCGCATCAGAGAAGAGTCACACACAAGTCAGTGGGGGTGACTATACCAGACAAAGGCAAAGACGAAGCATACCAGCTTATGTGTATCATTGTTCGTGCATACGAGACACATTCTACAGAAAGCAATGTATAAGAGCAAGTGAGTATAGAAATAGCGAATCGAGCCTCAAACTAGACACCTATGTGGAGCCAGGGTGAACATTCAAAACCCGCTCGGACCACGGGGTCAAAGATACCATGCCAAAGCTTGCGGAGGATGCCCACAAGCTTGTTCTGACGATCGGAACAACCAAATTGCTCTGCGACGGACTGAAACTCGGAGGACAAGTCGGAGACTTCGGTCCGCGTGATATGAATTGGAACGTGGACAGGATTTTGGTCACTTAGGACAATCAAGGCGTCACAGCTGTACTGACTAGCATTGACGATGATGACAGGACCTTCTTCAGCCGCCTTCTGTAGGTCGGAGAACAGGGGAGGGAGGAGAAACCGAGACAAGTCGGGGAGCATGCGGATGCGAGAGACGACATCGTTCCATTGCATGGTCAGTTGTCGTATGTGTGGGGACTGGTCTTCAGTAGACCGATCGAATGCGCTACGAAGGCGAAAGCTCAGCTGCTTGAACTCTTCCTCCAAGGCTGCGCCGGTGTCACCGAGCAGGGAAAGTTCATTGAACGGCGAGCTTAAGCGTGCCAACTGGGTCCAGAATACCGCACGGCCTTGCTCCACCAGTTCCACAGCAGTTGTCAGCTCGCCATGACGAATGCAGCACGAGAAAGCGTCCACAGCAAGCGAAGCCGTGGCCAACCTCACGACATCGAAATGACGCGACGAAGGCGACAAAATAGTGACATGATGATCTAGGAATTTCAATGCAGTTTGATATGCAAGCAATGCAGAACCATGGTTTATCATGACTTAGCAGTAGTAAGATCCGTACGAGAGACTGCATGAGATATGGATATGTGGGGGAGTTGCAAGCCCGATGGAGCTCGATGCACTCATCAAGTTCAGATGGGACGCCCCGCTGCTCAAATCTGTCCCAAAGGCTGATGGCGAGATTGTTGAGAGACTGTGATCGATCAGAATGACCGGGGGGACATCTCTTCAAGGCCGCTCGACACCGTTTCACATCGTCCGCCATGCTATGATACCACAATCAAGTTACACGAGGACTGTCAGGAAGGCGGGGAGTGATGAAGCCGAAGAGCGCAAGTGGGCAAAGATGACAAGTACTGTCAGGTTATCATCAGCACATAATCCGGATGGATAAGTTTAAATCGCAATGCGCACCCACACTAGTAGAAATCCGAGCAACGAAGTAGTAGAAACCTATTAGAGGAAGAGCGCTAGTCAATTAGAACACGCTCCACGCCGTGTCCACTGCGGTCGACAGCTACCAATCCGCTACAGTATCCCGATAGATGGAAGCTAACAAGCTCTGGGCCTCCAAATCTGCAAGTCAAAGTCTGGCTAAGTCTGGCTAGTGCAATGATGGGGAGCATGGTTTGATCATGATTCAGCAGTCCACATTTTCTGTGGAGAACGTACATGGGTAGTCCGACGTGCTCGTTTTCATTTCGGTGGCCTCCTTCGCTTTCTCGTTGAACTCGTCGCCAAGGTGGACGTCAACCTGTTTCAAACCATGCAAGACACCTCCAGCACTTGCTCTCGTCTTTGTTCAAGTTTGTTGGTTCACCCTCCCGTCCCATATCAGGCACCTGCGCATTTTCTACGGGCGTAGCTATTTTGACGCGGCATGGATGATGTTTGACGCGGCCGTGACGCGGCATTGACGCGGCACTGACGCAGCACTGACGCGGCATGGGCTATGCTTGACGCGGCATAGGTAAGGATGGAGGTTGACATTAACATGGAGGCTGCGAAGATGTTGGGAATAACTTGTCGTGGTATGAGTGGTGCTTGACCCAGCCTGAATTGAAGGCTTGGCACGACATAGTTGGGGCTTGACGTGGTATGACAGAGTACAAGGCTGCATCAGACTTGACAAGGTGGGGTCAAGGCTTGACTCAGTGAGACAATACTTCACACTGGTGTCTGAAAACCAACATGTGATCAATGGTTAGAGGTAATACAATACAGACACAAGATGCACGCTACATTCCCAAGTAATACTAACGCGGAGGACAAGCACTGTAAAATTGGTGAGAGGTGAATACAGCACTACAGGGCCTGTACACCGATGGACACTCATATGTTGATCATTCATGAGGATTCAAAGTGTTTGGAAATCATTGCGAGCGACATAACTTATGATGGTGTTTAGACATATCATTTGTGAACGGTGCCGCGTCACTTAAGCCGCGTCACCGCCGCGTCACAGCTGCGTCACGACCGCGGCAGGACCGCGTCAATTTCACCTGGCCCATTTTCTACCCGCCCCCATACTCTACCCACTGCCATTGTTTCTACCGCAGCACCGTGGCATCAAATTGCCTTGTATAAGTTTGACTTTCACCTGAAGCCTTGGGTCGCACGCTGTGTGTATTGATCCCATGAGCTCAGTGCTGCGGTGTTGCACGTCACGAGGTTTCATTTGCTCCAGAGTCCAAACAGAACTCCAGTCTTTAGCTTGAACGTTCTGAACCTTGGGAAGGCAAGTGGTCAAGCCAAGTACTTACACATATGAATGGTTACACTGAACTCTTCGACTCAGTGACCACTGGCACCGACAGGCAACCATTACAACCGACTCGGACGTGCCCCAGTGACGGTGATAAACTCTCAATTTGATGTTACATGCCCCAACCAGAGATCACGACTGCTGGGCAGCCAACTTCTGCATATGATACTAATTTCTGCTTCCCTGTTCGCGAGTTGGAGAGCGAACGGGTCAAACTCACGCCTTTCATCGTAGGTCGCATTACCCAATTCTTATCAGCCGTTACATAAAGTGAATCGATAGCCTGACCTGCACGCGGATCTCTACTTCCAAGGCTCAGCTGCCCATCCCGATCTCTACGAGTTCATACCCTGGGAAACTTTCACCAACACTTCAGACTTCGTGAAGCAAGTCATCGATAGTCGCGTACGACCTGATACTGGGGTAGTCCTCTATGCCGTCATCGACAAGACGCGTACCAGCACCAGCACCAGCCCCTCCTCATCAGCCAACTTCGCCGGGATCATAGGATACATGAACACATCTCCCGCAAACCTATCGACCGAGATCGGCTACGCAATCATCCTGCCGCCGTTCCAGCGCACGCACGTCACCACGAACGCTATCGGCCTACTCCTCCAGTACGCCCTCGATTTGCCCCCGCATGGCCTAGGGCTTCGCCGTGTGCAGTGGAAGGCAAACAGGCTGAATACTAGGAGCATAGACGCTGTGCAGAAATTGGGGTTTAAACTGGAGGCTGTCTTGCGCTGGGATAGGATTTTTGTTGGCTCGAAGGCGAGTGCGACGAATGGAGTGAAGGAGAGGGTGGGGGATCCGCGTCCTGGCACGGTGGGGACCGATACGGCACTGTTGGCGTTGTGCTGGGATGATTGGGAGAGCGAGCGGGCACGGGTCCTGGAGCTCATGGACCGAAGATCGTGACGAAATTCGTTATATATTAGAAGCTGTTGTCCATGGTATTAGACTGATATTTAGTCCCCTAGATGATCAGCCGTCGTTTCGTGTACATACTGTGTTATATTGACCAGTACTCAGACAGCAGAGGTACAATATGCATCTACCATTGCCTTTGGGGAAGGCCAAGCGGGAAAGCGACGCTTTTTCCCTGGCTCTGCACAAACGTACTGCTTAAATCGACAGTCAAGCTGTCTCGCAAGATAAATGTCAATGTCATACATTCCTCTGGAATACAAGAGTCAGGTATGTTTTACGTATCAAGATATCACGAGATCAAACTTTGGGCAGGATCAAGAACAACGATGTGAGGGTAATGGAGTGACCTGGTATTCAGGGTAATAGTGATGTACAAGCCATTCCTCATATGCATTACACCCGAACTTATCTAGTTCGTCTTCTCATTCCACCTGGACACGAGGAGATTACTCAGGGCTAGATCATGAAGACATGCATTACACTCACAAATCCAAAAATAACTTCCACAGCACTGAAAACATGATTCCCTGGAGGCCGTTCGCCAAGATACGGGTTTTAAGTCCCCGCCCGAACAGACCCTTGAGGCCGTCTGCTGCGATGACGGCGCGGGCAGCATCGGTATATCCAATTCGGGTAGCATTGACTTGTCGGTAGGTCTTCAGCACGCGAAGAGAGTTAGAAATAGTGTCAGAGGCGATAGAAGCTGCAAAGCCGATTATAGCGGAACGAAAGAGTTTCTGAAGCAGAGTCGCTGGAAGTGGGAGGACCGCGTTGAGATAGTTGTACGTCCCAAACCACTGGGCAAAGAATGAGTAATGAATGTAGGACCTAAAATAAAGTACATACTGGGTAGTGACCGACGAACGTGGCAGCGGCGGTCGCAAGAGCGCCATACCACAGGCTGCCAATGCCATATTTCTTGACCTAGGAGAACATGAAAACGAGCAATTACGATATGCGTGAAGATATACCCTAGCTCTCAGTAATGCGGTGCCTTCCTTACCCTGGGTCTGCATGGTCGTCTTGATCGTGTCAACTGGGGTCAAGATCATGCGGAAACAAGCGGCAGCAACACTCGCGAACAATGTCTTTACAAGGGTGGGCAAGGTCTTCATATATGAGTTACTTTGAAGGAGGGCGAGAATGCCTGCATTGGCAGCGGTGTCGCCAAAGCGGGACACTGGCCCTTGAACGAGGGCTGCGGTGAGGCCTTGGTAATACCGCGTCCAGCCGCCATCAGCGTATAAAATCTTTGTAGCCTGCGTCGATGTTGTGCCGTATCTGTATTGGTAATTCATGATCGTGCGCAGAGGCTGCATGATTTTCAGCAGAAACCAGAGACATTCGGTATGAGGAGCATCATACCATGAGCGTCAAGACCTGCAATACCATAGCTGCCAGGACATCAAAATTGTGGCGGCAGAGATGAGTTCCAATGACTTACCCGCAGCACCACTTAACCCTCCTCCTAGTGCACTCTTCAACGCCTTTCCAAGATCAAACTAAAGAGAACGTTGGATATGAGAAAGAAAATGAATGCACGAGTCAGACCACGACATACATTCACATCGTCAGCGTCAATGAAGCCTTTGATGAATGTGGCCAATATAAACAATCCTAGCAATGACAGAGTGCTATAGACGGTTATTTGCCTCCTGGTCCATGGCTCTTTCGGGGAGTCACTGGTCTCGTCTATCAAGGTATGTGCCTCTTCATCGTGAGTGTGACTTAAGGTTTCTGGGGGGTTATCGTGATAACTTGGAGGCTTCGAGTTAGACAGCAAAGGTTGCTCCTCGGGGACGTTAATCCCGGCAGACATGGGTGATTGGGAACATCAGGCAGAGGTCGCACACCAGCCATGATAACAAGATTGCTGACGAATGCGTTGCGAATGCGGAACATTCTCGGAAGACTTATTATAGCCCGACGCATGTGCTTGAGGGATGGATCTGGGGCCCGGCCAGGCTCCAGCCTGGGGCTTCGGCAGAGCGGAGTTGTAATATTAATGTCATCGCGCCTCCCGCACCTGCCCGCCTCCTACCAACTTGTGAGTTACATGACATTCAGTGGACAGGATCTGCTGATACCTTCTCGTGCCTGCCATTGCTCTCCTGCACCTGCCGCCCTCAGGCTTTCACTTGCATTGAGTGTTCTCCTCCACTATTTATATCATCGAGTACCTCCTCTCATACTGTCTTACATGAGCCGGCCCATTGCACCTCCTGCCGGCACCCTTGTGCAAGAGCGCAGTGCATGATCTGCGTTCTTGCACACCTATGTCTTGACTGTGTTGTGCCTCCCGCCCACTCATGTGAAGTCCCTGGTGTCCCCCGCCTGTGTCTGTCCCAACATTCATGATTTAACAAGTTCATGCATAGAGTAGTTTGGTTCGGTGTGTTGTGGCTTTCTTCGTACCGTGTGCAACTTACGTAGTAGACCAACATGCGGAGACTGTACCTGAGTACCACCGTCGAGCAGCGTTTAAACTCCGCCCGAAGCCAGCTGCCGAAGCCCCAGTGGCCATTTCCCGGACGTTCTCACCGCTTGTTGTGCTCTTGGTCGTGTGACTCGCGTCCGCAACCTGCAGGAGCTCCGGCTCGGTGTGGTCCAGTGCAATGACAGGTAATGACCTGTGCGTCCTACCAGTGACGTCTCAAGATCTCACCGATCAGTTCTATGCCATCAAAAATTTGGTGCACAATATGATTGCTTGCTACAACTTGAAGCAAGTTCATTAGGTTGTGTAAGACTGTAAGCATCGTTATGAACCATTATAATCTACGGTTGAACGCTGTCACAGAACGAGGTGTATCGCGGCCGCCGCGGCTGCGACACACAGTACTTGTTAGCCGACAGTGCCAATCGGTGCCTGATCCTGACCTGCCTCGGAATCCTACAAAAATCAGACATGCTTGCGAATGGGGGTTGCGCAAATTCGGGTTCAAACGACCGTACGCGTCAAGATATGTACATCCACGTACATGCGACCGCTTCGTATGATTTATAGGTTATTATTATCCAACTCATCGACCACCGATGATCAATGACTCGGAGTAGTTGAAACTGACGAGTTTGTGCTAGATTTCACCCGATAGTACAAGCTTCACTGCGCCAATCATGCATTGCCGCAACTGTCCTGGCGGGCTGCAACACATAATCCCCTATAACGCCGCTATAGCTAGACATGAAGCTTTGCAAAAGCTCGATCAAAAGCTCTAAGGCACAGAAAGGCACAAATTTTCTCCAGGATCAATCGATCACTGCTCAATTTCCGATTTTCGTATTGGCAGTGCATCGGAGTGCATGATATCGGTCGTGACTCTTCGTGACTTCGTGATCTTCCTCAGGGCGACTCGCGTCCTTGTCCTGGATACCGCCGTCTGATCTTTATATTGCAGGCGAGTTGACATATTTATTCACCTCACTGCTCCCGAAAAATTTGCTATAAGACAACTCACATTCTGGTTGCTTTGCTGTTCCATATTTTTCTCAGCTCTGTACGAAATAGCCAGCATCACGACTTGATACCAATGGTCCAAATCACCCCTCTCCTCCAGGTTCTTGCTGCCGTCGCGCAAGGTAAATTTCGATGCATTAATATCTACTAGTTATCTGACATGTCTCCTTAACATCTAGCCCCTCCTATCGCGCGCAACGTTTCTCCCAACGCCCTTGCTGTCCGCCAGGTAAACACAAGCGACCTTCCTTCTCAATGCCAAAGCACGTGCCAAGTCGTCAATACGATAACTGTGAGTGCGCCTAATAACTTAAGCTTCTGACATCGCTCAGACGTCCCCCAGAACTGCGGCACCAGTCTATCTTGCATTTGCGTATCGTCCCTCGGAACCCAGCTTCAAACATGCATGGATTGCCTTGTTGCGGCTGAACCATCTGTCTCGACAAGCGCTAATTCCGCCATCGACAGCTGGAACCAAGCCTGCGGTGGATCTCTCACTGTTCGTTGATGGCTTCACGGGTTCGATTTGTGGTGGCCTGACGGTGTTTCATATTTACAGCTTACCAGTGGCAGCACTTCCACTTCGACAACTGCTGCTAGCAGCTCTACTGCTACTAGTAGTGGCAGCAGCCCTTTGACTAGCAAGACTGGCGATGCTGTGGGCATGAAGACAGTTACTGGGGCACTTGGCCTGGTCGTTGCCATCGCTTGCGGTATCTTCATCCTCTGAACCTGAGTGCCAACCTTGGTCTTTTAGGGCTACCTTTTCCCGACGCATCAGCATAACCATACCCTCCCTTCTTAACACCATATTATTATACCCTTTGTTAACCAACACATCATCTAGTAAAATTATTCGCCGCCATGGCGCGGTGCTCGTTGAATTGATGTGTCGCTGAAACAGGAAGAATGAGCCTGGAAGCGGATCGTCCGAAGTGAGACAATTGAATACGAGGTTTGCATAATTATAGTTCTCTAATTCCCATGGCATCTCTGTATCAAATGTCATGCATCATGGGCTGGCAGATGCGTAATTTAGAGGGATATAGAACGTTTCCTCAAACACTGCCTGGAACTCGAAAGTTTAAAAATAGTGACGAGTCGTGCGCGTGATCTGTCAGCTGTTCCAGCTTTAAAGACTGTTTCTCGACGAAGATAATCCATAGCTAGACGAGTGGTGTACATTCACAACATTTCGTTATTTAGCAGTCAATTAATCATCGACAAGAAACCAAAGACCATCGTGAACCTAGACTCCACTACAAAACAGATCCAATATCGGGAGAAAGACCGTTGCATATATAATGAACCAAGTCCAATATGACATCAACATACATGGTGTTCGAATATGAGAGGACACAATGAGACTTGTAACAGAAGCCACGAACATGCTATCGTACAGATTAATCTGACAGGGGTAGCGTTGGAAAGCCGTAAACGTCAGTAGAAGCATCGACAAACTGAAATCGACATCATACAAGGGTATACAAATTACAAAACCTGAAACAAAGAAATCATGCAAGAAACATCAGTCATGGTTCCATGAGAGCAGGTGGCCTGTGGAGGAGGTGATGCTGTGTGGCTAACTGCGCGCGCTCGCCTGCGAGCTTGTTGATTGAATTCAAGAGATCTCCGCGACGAAGGGGCTCTACAAAATAATTATCCGTGAGACTCAGAGAATGCATGGGTAAATAAATTACGTACTGGTGATGTGGTCGTCCATACCTGCCTGCAGGCATCGCTCGCGATCACCAATCACTGAAAAAACAAATCAGCAAATACCATCCCTGAGCCTCGAGATTGTAACGTACTAGCGTGAGCAGTGAGGGCGATGATAGGAATTCGTAGGAGTCCTTTGTGCATCTCATACGCTCGGATGAGCTCAGTCGCCTCCATTCCTCCCATGAAAGGCATCGATACATCCATCTTGGGGACACATTACTACTGTGGGCCATCGAGTATAAAAACGACTCACTAGGATAATGTCAAATGGCTTGTTCACTTGTACCCGTGCCTTGAAAGCTTCGACAGCTAGACTTCCATTCTCTGCGATCTCGACTGTGTGGCCATACTTCTCCAGAATCTTGACTGCTAGTTTCTGGTTAACCATATTATCCTCGGCAAGTAGGATGTCAAAGACGACATCGTTTGGTGCCGAGACGGGTGAGACAGTGTTCGACTCCAGGGCGGAAATAAGGGCGGAAGCAAGGTCTTGAGCTGTGACTGGAGTCGTAACCTGCGAGCTGATGCTGTTGTCCAAGCACCATTTAACTACAACTGTCAACCCCATATCACCAGAGCACATCCTCGCATACTCACGATTCAGTCGTGGCATCGAAGGCGCCAATAATACGATGGGAATGTAGCGTAAGTGCTCATATTCCCTGATACTCTCGGTCTATAAAGAAGGCATGAGGCAAGCCTGGACTCATGGCACCTACATAACGTACCATGCTCAACGAGTCCACGACGATAGTGTCGATATGCGGACAGCGCTCCTTGTCGGCCACCTCGCTGACATCATGGATGACATATGGTCTCAGCCCGAGCTCCTGGATCCTTTGGACAACCCCAGTCGTGTCGTTGAGGGTGTCAACGAACAAAATAGCACGCCTGTGGAATGGCTGCATCTTTTGCAGTGTGATCTCCAGCGTACTTTGGGAAATCTGCGATGTGATCGTAAAGAAGAACTTGCTTCCCTTCGAGACCTCGCTCTCGACCCACATGTTGCCTTGCATGAGGTTGACGAGGCGTTTGGAGATGGAAAGGCCTAGACCGGTTCCCCCATATTCCTATGTGACAATCAGCTTCGACCCTTGCGATAAATTGCAACATTGACGTACTCTCGTCGTCGAACCATCTGCTTGACAGAAGGTGTCGAAAATGAGGTTCAGTTTGTCTTTGGCAATGCCGATCCCCGTGTCGGTAACACAAAATTCTAGGGTCACACTTGAGTCATCCAGCGCCAGTAGCCTTGTGCTAAGTGCAACGTGGCCTTTGCGAGAGATCTTTGACGGTGTGAACTTGATAGCGTTACCAACCAAGTTCGTGATGACTTGACGAAGTCGTAGCGAGTCGCCGATAAGTTGATCAGGAATGTCTGGGTCAACATCATAGGTAAGATCCAGGTTGTTTTGAGAGGCGCGGACGACAAGGGTCTTTAGTATGCCGAAAACTGTTTGACGGAGGGAGTACGAGACAGCTTCCATGGTCATTCGACCGGCCTCAACTGTAGAACACGTAATCAGATTAATGCATTGACATCGGGTATAAATTCTCACTCTTCGAGATATCCAAAATATCATCGATGATGAGTAGCAGCGAGCGAGCCAATGAATGCACTAAGAGCAAACTCTCTCGTTGCGATCGGTTCAAATCAGAGTCAAGAGTAAGTTCCGTCATGCCAATAATTCCGTTCATGGGTGTCCTATGAGACATTGAGCACAACATGTCGAGACAAAAAGCAATAACAATGTTACCTGATCTCGTGCGACATGTTCGCTAGAAATTCAGATTTACTCCTGTTCGCTAACTCGGCTGCCTCCCTCGCAGCGGTATTTTTCTGGATACTGTCACGCAAATTGAATACCATCTGATTGATCTGCGTCTTCAAAGAGTCCATCTCTCCGCTGGCTTCGACAGTGATGAAACGAGTGAAATCTCCGTCCATAGCAGCTGCCGAGATCTGGGCAAATCCACGCACTTGCGTGGTCAAGTTGCCGGCCATAGTGTTGACAGACATCCTACAGCGATGTCAACACCCATGTCCGCGCATCGTGTCCCTTACTTACGTGATTTCTTGCCAGATACCCTGGACGTTGCCCACTTCAGCCTGGACACCCAATTTACCTTCTGTGCCGACTTCGAATGCGACCTTCTTGACTTCCTTGGCAAAGATCGCCAATTGAGCAATCATGTCGTTGATAGTGTTGACCAGGCTTAGCATCTCTCCGGACACAGAGACACCAGTGATTTGCTGAGTCAAGTCTCCGCGGGCGACAGCAGTCTGATGAAAAACTCAACAGCAGGACTGGGTTGCGGCAAGCAATACTTACGGTTGCGACAGCAATGGTTCGGACTTGTAAGGTCAGCTACAATGCCAAAAAATCAGCGCTAGCCCCGTAAAAGCTGAAATAGACCTACGTTAGCAGCCATGACGTTCACGTTGTCCGTCAAATCCTACTTAAGATGAGCGTTGATCCACAGCCTGTGTAACATACTCACCTTCCATGTACCACCGACGTTAGTTACACGAGCCTGACCTCCCAATCGTCCTTCCGTGCCGACCTCTCTTGCGACACGAGTGACTTCATCGGCGAAGAGACTCAAGCTCTCGGTCATGCCATTGACAATCTCCTTCAACTCCTTGATCTCGCCACGCACGTCGACTTCAATCTTCTTCGTCAAGTCACCACCAGCGACAGCCTTCGTCACTTGTGCAATCGACCGCACCTGGTTGGTCAAATTCATGGCCATGAGGTTGACATTATCTGTAAGAACCTGTAGTGAATGTCAGAAATGATATCATTTCGCACCTGAACCCTACCTTCCACATGCCCTGTACATCGGGGACATACGCTTGCCCACCCAAGATACCTTCCGTACCGACTTCCAAAGATACACGAGTGACTTCGTTGGCGAGCGTAGATAATTGGGCAACCATAGAATTGACAGTCATCTTCAAGTCTAGCATTTCTCCCTGCACATCGACGTTGACGACTTTGCTTAGATCGCCCAAGGCAACAGCTTTCGTAACCTCCGAGATCGATCGTACTTGGTCGGTCAAATTACTAGCCATTTTCTGTCCCACGGCATATCAGCGACACTTGACGAGACCGGAACACTATTTATATAACTCACGTTCACATTGCGTGTCAAGTCAGCCCAGGTACCCTGCACACCTTCTACGCGAGCCTGACCACCCAATATACCTTGCGTTCCGACTTCAAGCGCGACACGAGTGACTTCGGATGCGAAGGCGCTCAGCTGATCCACCATGGAGTTGACAGTACCCTTCAAAGTTGACATCTCGCCTTCGACCTGGATCTCAATCTTCTGCGTCAAGTCGCCCCTGGCAACGGCTGTTGTGACATTGGCAATAGACCGCACTTGGTCCGTCAAACTTGAACACATCCGATTGACCTTAAGACGCAGATTAGGCCACGGTGCTGATAAGAACACGGTAATGGGCATACATTGCGAACCAACTCGAACCAAACACCTTGAACATCTGGTACGTGTGCTTGACCGCCTAACTTGCCTTGAGAGCCGACTTCTAATGTGACACGGGTAACTTCGGCGGCTAACGCACGAAGCTGGATAACCATTCCGTTTACGGTATTTTTCAAATCAAGGATTTCGCCACGAGCATCGACATCAATCTGTTTCGACAAATCTCCCTGTGCGACAGCTTTAGTGACCTTGGCGATACTTCGGACTTGGCTGGTCAAATTGGCAGCTAATTTATTGACGACACCCGTCAATTCCCGCCAAGTACCTTCGACATCCAATACGAGAGCCTGTCCACCGAGTTTACTGCGGAAGACTGAGCAAATCGTATGACATCTGGGTTAGTAATCACTTTACCCTTCTGTACCGACTTCTTGACTGACACGAGTGACCTCTTTGGCGAATTGTCCCAATTTGTCGACCTGACAATATTGTGCATGAGCAAGACTTTAGGATAAGATTCTGGACGAATACCATAGTGTTTATGACATCCTTTAATTGAACCATGACCACACCCTGCACGGGAACCGTAATTTTCTGGGACAAGTCACCTCTGGCCACGGCATTGCACACACGAGCGACATCTTGGACCTGAGCCTTGAGCAACCTTAGTTCTTCGACGGCACTCATGCCGCTTTCGAACGCTGCAGCAGCAAGAGGACCGGGAGGAATGACGAGAGGAGATGCGTTAGGCGAGCCATCAAAGCTACTATGAATTCGACTCATAGTCAAAGTGTCGGTGATAGCCTTTCCGCACGTTGGGCAATCCATGTGTTGGATGTGCGATGTGGGGGGTGCAGAGGTCGAGCTTCCGTTTGAAAATGACCGAAGGAGTGTTGTAGGATCAACATGGGTTGGAATTCCGTCGAGTGATAAGGACATTGAGCCTGCACGAGCGGGGTGTGATTTGTTGACTGGTGTGCGATCGTTGCTGGCTACACCATTCGAGCTATCGGCGTCCTGCATTTCGACATCAATTGATTCCACAGTAGGTGCGAGGTTTGAGGAGTTGGTCTGAAAACAAGAAGTTGATCCTGGTGAACTGGAAGACGGAACAAAAGTATTGACATTGGTACTGGACTGCGTGAGGGAAGAAGGTGGGTTGGTCTCTTTCTGAGAAGATGAAGATGAGGATATGGGAGTGTCGCCTACACTGCGTCTTTTCTTTGTCTCTGGCCCATTTGTTTGCCAACACTCCGAGGCTTTGATTGAAGCCAGAGTCTCCTCCGCTGTGTACATTCTGCGTGCAACTGCCCCCAGAGAGCGAAGAATAGTGTCTGTCTGCCAATCTGCAGGCCCGTCATATCGTGGAGGTGGTGTCGACATAGGACATAGTTCATAGGCTGACAGGAGAGCAATAAGATGAGAAAGAAATGGATGGTGAAGACCCTGCCGCTGAGAGTCAGTCATCGTGCTCATCGTTGAATGCGACGAGCAGCAACGGCGAAAGTTCACGGTCAGCTGGGAAGGGAAACGCAAGCGCAGTGGAGTCGGAAGCGCTTCTGAGACTATGTAATTGTAATCTTATTATTATGCCCGTTCTACGGCGAATTCTGCCACAGCAACCCTTATTTCGAATGACCTCTTCGGGCATTATCTTTGCCCACAAATGAACGCCTCATGTTTTCTTATGTCCTCCTGACCAGCGCATGCATTAAATATTACCAATTTATGCATCGCCACAGTTTTGGTGTTTGAAATCGTGCTTGGATAGTTCCTGTTTTGTTCATAAAATCCAGATTGCAGAGCTCAGATTTCGCATGATTAACCCACAAACTTCGCAAACAATCATACATCATCATAGATACCATGTCCATACTGCCAAGTTCTGTTAGTCCCCCACGATGACGCCACCACGACTTTGATCATATGTAAATCGGAAGTGTCGGATTCAATCCCAGCCAGTCAATACCCTCAACGAAGTCCTTGTCATCGATCAAGAAATCCTGGGGTGACAAGTGAGCGTCAATCTCGCATAGAACATCTGCGACGCACCAGAGGGCACTCGACCACTGAACCCCTGACCTGGGAAAGCCGTTCCTTGATACGCTGCAGCTGTATTTCCGGTACAACGTGACCAGTCTTAACCTTTGGCAAATAGTTCTGCATAGTAACCGTTAGACATGCTCCGAGAAAACTCGTAGACATCGTTGCTTGCCTCATACGTAGACCAGGAACGAACAAGGTTAGTGGGCACAGGGCGGAAGACCTCCGTGAAAATCTCGCGATTTATTCTTGCTGTACGATTCCATAGTTCCAGCGTGCTGTCTGCTAGGGGATCCGCTACGGCATTGTCTTCCCGCGTCCCGATCTCGTTGTCATTGGGCTCTGGCGCGCATCGCATGAACGATGTGACCTCCTCCCTGGAATGCAAGACGTTCTGAGGCTCGATAAGGCCAAGGTGCTCTGTGTATATAAGTTAACTAACGTTTGAGTAGGTCTCGCGCTATTCTCACCCCGGAAGAGCTTGCGACGCAGAGTAGTCGCAAAACGTGCGGCCATGTATGGCTGCCCATTCATCGTCGAGCGTACCATGTCACCGTCTTCGACAACGAGCGCGATTTCAGAATCGCCATCTCCCTAGAAAGGCGAGGGATGTGAAATTACACGTGACTGTTCAGCAGTCACCGACCTACCTTTTGACTTCTGTCATTCAAATTCGCAGAACCCATCTAGCCCCGGTTACCGATCAGAAATAGATACAGGCCAGTCAGGAAGTACTCACGATCACGCGTCTATCATCAACGATCATAACCTTCGAGTGAATATAGAGAAGCTCCGACACGTATCTTGTCGATGAAATTAGCTGTAGGCACCGGCGACATGCAACAATAGACATACGCATCTCGCTCCTCTGCCTCGGAACCATACCAAATCTCATCGCTCAAGCGTGTTCGGTCCAGCAACCTATGCTGCGCTATGGTATCAGACACATCTTCATCGCCTCTGATGTTATCTGAGCCTTTCTCGAATCTCCGGACAATATCCACTGCTTCATCATATGAGGCCGGTAGAGGCACTTTCTCCAGCTTCATCTTGGTCTGGCTCAAAACCATGCCTTCTTGCGCAGGCTGAGGTACTTTGATAAACACTTCCTTCGGAGCGTCACCGCCAGTGTAGCGGGGACCTTCCCATTGACGTGCAAGAGCGGTTTGGGCTTTGTAGAATGAGACCCCCGAGTTTGCCTCCATTTGGGATATCAATGATTCTGTTGGGCCACGTTTAGAACAGACCTGCAGTGTCATCAAAGAGGTATCTTACTTTGTGGAGCATTGATCCTGTCATAGCAACGTAAGTGGTAGAAACGAATGTAGTCCATCCTAATACCCAAGAAAACGATCAGTAAAAACAACAATCATAACAATATCATAACTCACGGCTCAAAACCAGCTTTTCGGATCTCTTCATATATACTGTGACCACCACGATTAATCGTGCGGTACTGTGCTGCCATAATAGTCTTCAGAGCACTATCATTCTTGACATCTCCGGCAAATCCGGGGAGTTCAGGTATAACCACAATGACCTAGTTTCGTCGGTCAGGCGAACAGTAACAAAGGACATCACAGACCTTGAACTTTCGATCATCCTTGGCTGCTTTAATGATCCGCTCGACAATTGCTTTTGCTATTTGGTTCTTCACAGGGCCTTCCTCGCGCGTGTTAGATATGCTGAATATAGCAAAAGGGATCAGATCACAGGGTCGTGCACGTTACTGCCGTACTTACAAAAATTGATTTTCTTTACATCAGTTATCAGCGTAAATATCTCATTGGGATAAACGTTCAGTAGCATCAGAACTTACCAATATAGATGAAATGATTAGCCTCGTTGATCATTTGAATGTCTGTTCCAAGGTTTCAGAGAAAACATGTGGCTTGTGCATGGGGAGGACGTACAAGCATTTTGAATGCTGTGTTCGGTTAGTACACCGTGGCTCCAGTCGCAGACACTCCGCACAGCCTGCACGCGGCAAAGTCCGTGCGGGGGAGCAGTATAAGGCGGCTCAACTTTGTCATCTTTCTCGAGGTGAAAGCGTTGTCTGAAACGACGACCCATCCGATGCCATTTTTCACGATGGGGGTGGCCTGTGAATGATTAGCATCAAACAAGGTAACTAGCAACCATCTACATACGGATGACAGCTTCGTTCGGAGAAAGTTCCACGTTATGAGGAAGCGCAAGCCAGTCAAATCGGCTGTGGAGTGAGCTTTGGTAAGATTGAATATTTCATTTGAAATTATCGAACTTACTCGTCATCACGGTACTTTAACGTGGTATCAACATCAGACTTTAAGCGTGTATTGGACCATCTGACCACATACCTTCCTACGTTTCACCTCGTTCCACCTCTCAACGAAATGCTGGGAAAGATCCAAACAAACAGAACCACATAATGTCATATGAACCTAATATCATAAACAAGGGTTACACAATGTGGTATGGGAGCTGAAACGACTTGAAACTTACATCATGCCATGGCATTCTGGGTGTTTCCATGATCGAGACAGCATTGCTAACATAATTGTCGACATTCTGGAAGTCAAGGACACGTGCGTTGTTATAATCCTGCCCAGGAAAGAGAGTGCGTGACCAATCTGTGGGGTGGACGTCTGCAAGGGGATGATTGTGTGTATCCCAGCGACCAAAGCAAATGTCAAGTCCTCCAACACATCCGCGGTGGTTGTCGACAACCACAAGCTGTCAGAAATAGTTAGAGGGTTAAGTAAACAGAAGGGCATGTTCATACCTTCTCGTGGTGAGACCAGAATTCTACGGCATCTGCGACTCAAGGTTATCTAAATGTGTTGTCAATCATTACTTGTTCTCACCTTTGCTTCCAATGTGGTCAGGGTGTCGCATACAAGCGATGTTCGGGTGTAAGGCCTCTAACGCGGCCTGCATTACTTGGAATCAATATCCTCAACTAAACACGAAACAAGGAGCGCAGACCTTTGTGTGCTTCGAGTTCAACGACATGGTTTGAGTGACCTGAATTGTGCCCAAGACTTAATAAGGGTTGAATGACCCTTGATAAAACGGTACCTCTTTATAGACGATAACATATATTCTCACTCCTTGTCGAGCCTTGCGTTGAAGCAATCGGTCGAGTCTCCATTCCGGATGATCTGCGGGTGGTCGTCTGGGCATGAAATACTTCAGCTATTCAGGCGCAGCAACCGTCGTTCAAATACTGACCGTAGGTATAACTCAGGTGTGAGCCACCAGTCCTATGACAGGGCATGGGTCTCGAGTTGGCAATGGCAATAGTCTCGAAGCTACATACCAGTATAAAGATACACTCCTTTGCACTGTCGAGTATCTCAGACAATGCATACATGTAGTCATGACCATCAATGTGCCTGTAATGTATCTGAACATCCGAATTGACCATATGGACAACAACGTACCACTTGATAGCATTGTCTATCCTCTGGTCCGCGAAGCTATTGAAACGGTGACTGGCATTGATCTGCGCTCGAATCTCATCGTCCAGTTTCTCCTCTGGGTGATCATGACGTCCTGGCCAGCCAAATGAGATACAGTCAAGGTTGAATGCAGTGTTTGTCATGCTCACTATCAGGATCGATGATTCCTGGGGTGATAAATGATCATGAGGGGTCGCGTCTTAGGAGTAACTTCAACGCACCGATAATCTGATCCCTTGTCCTTTCAATGCCCTCTGGGAGCCGCTCTGCGTAATCTAAGACTTTGCTAAAGAAAGACATGGTAGAAATTGTTCAAGTTAAACTCGACAAATTGTTGTGGGTCTTGTGACCCCTTTTGCTGTCAAATTTATTAAGGCAACCTTATATATGGCTACCTATGGCAACCGTGTGAATATTTACTGCGCGGGACAGGACAGCCTACTAAAGCTGTTAGATCTAGATACCACAAGAATTGATGAAGGGCTTCCAATATTGACAGGAGAAACTTCGCGCGTCCTTGATCCTTCCCTCTCGGCACAACTGGTCTACCAATCTAGAACCCGAAAGACACGGGCGCGGCGGCGCGCGCAGTATTGAAATACTGAAACATTAATCTTCCGCTGTCGCTGGCATAGACCAAGAGGGAGATGAAAGAAGCCAGCGCAATGCGCCGACGTTCGTGAAGGCAGGGTTATGGCGCAGTGATGGAATAACGTCTGATCCAGCCTTGGCGCACAGCATTAATTAAGGCACTCCGCAAGCCTCCGACCGCATCAACATGCAAGGAATCATCCGAGTCATCAAACTTCAAGTACCTCGAGTCTGTGACAATATTTGGTAGGTGCTAGCAAGCTCGCGGTCTTCATTTTCCTGTCCAATACGTGCCGGAACTGCGGGCACCGCACCGGAGGGTCTGCAGCCGGACCATCATGATAAGCTCGGGGATGTATGTCTGCCGAATGTGCATTAGCTCACGAGAAAAGTCTCCCATTTCACCCGGCATCATAATGAGTCCCCATGTTCTGGCACTCCACGACACGCTCAAGACTTTACTAGACTGCCTGGAATAAAGCTATTATGTATGTAGCTTCTTCTTCAAGACGGACAATGGGGGCGAGTTCACGCGGAAGTATCTCTGTAAGTTATCTGCGAGTGAAACCGGCACCTGAAGACATGAATTAAAGCATTATAGTAGAACCTTAGTATCGTCTTACCTAGGAAGCACCGCAAAATGATAGTTGCCACTACAATGCCGCTCGAGCACAGTATTATATGTACATCTTGGAATGTCATCCGCTCTATCGAATGGAGCAACTTTGTAAGTGGGAGCTCGTACCTCAAGCTTTCAAGGAGTAGCCTGCAATGCAACGCCGCCATATATAGAGATCTGACTCTTTTGAGAACACTCTCGCGTCGTCCTAAGTTAGGAGTCGGACGAATTCGGTCAGCAGCTAGCATGCAGAAAAAGCAGTCCCATGTAGTATACAAACAGTTAAATGATGACATCCAGGGTTGTTCCAGGACCAAATCAATGTACCTCGCGCGCATGTTGATTTTCACAGGTTTCGACGTTAGTTTCCCTGCCATCCTTTGACATCCCCGGACCCCAGATCGTCGCCACCTCATTTCTCGTTTGCTGTTGACACTTGACAGATGTAGAGATGCGTGAATGATATCCGAGGCTTGAATCGCCCAACAGCTCGCCACTGAAACAATAGCAAACCGCGGATACTAGTAGTCCTCCATGATTGATGTGCCTTTCTGCATAATTCGACTGCTTCATCCAATCTACCAGCATACACAACTTATTGCAGTGAATGCTTCCGTAGGCCACTATTGGACTCACTGTGTCATTGACTAATCGACCATAACCCCTGTCCATGACGTCAGGATCCAGCCTTTATCACCAGAGCCTGCATAACAATATGTTTTGTAAACTTCAGCCTATTGTGGCACCTGCTTTTGCGGTTGGGGAGGGAGGGTTGGCTTCATGCAGCCACTCTCGTTCCGCGGCAGGTTCTGTGAGGAGCATAGATGAATGCAGGATTGCTGTATTACTAAGTACTACAGCGAATGTGTGAGAGGTAATGTGCGGAGATGGACATGTGGTTCTGGTTTGTTTTTGTGCACTAAGTCAATTGTCGCCTTGAGAAAAGATCCAGCAGCAAACCGAGTTCACTCACAACATTCTATCCTGCAGAAGGTCCCACGCACGTATCCGCCTCCATCCACAAGACATTAAATTCCTCCTAGGAGACATCGGAGGATGCACCGCCCTCTGCCTGTGTTATTCCGGTGACTGGTAGGGTGCAACATTTAACATCGACTGGTCGCGACAATTGCCGTCGCATGGTCGCGAATCTGCGTTGGGATCGAGGAGAGTGGCAAGGTTTATAATATGTCTAGTCTAGAATACTTCGGCCCATGACAAGTATAAGGATTCGGACGTTTCCAAAAGTGATTGAGCTAGTCGAACGTCGAAGACGCCTCTGTCCACTCCTGCCTGACACCTCAAGGTCTGAGCATCCTTGTGCGATAGTTAAAAAAAACACACCAATGAAGAGACGTCGTCAGCCGGTCGTGCTCGTACATTACGCCCTTAGCAAGCTAGCATTCGGCCTGTTGTTCACAAACCCTTCATGGAGTCCATGTGGTTGTGCAAACTTAGAACAAAGAATGATCGGAAGATCTAAATCGGGCGGTCCGCCCAGTGAGCAGGGCGGGGGCCTTGACCGGTTCGGAAACTGCAACGGCCGGAATAAGATCAGTGGCGCAAGGAGTGGCATGAGGAGCAGATCTGCATGCCCGGAAGACAATATTCCGCAACTTATTGGCTTATGTGCTACCACATCTCATGCACTACTGAAGTAGTCCCAGTCCTTCTAGATCTCATCTAAATGAAGATTTTTTGGGCATTTCAACATGTCTCATTTACAACCAGGATACTCTGCGATATCGATGAGGTTTAGAATTTCGAAGTGTTAGCCCATACGGATGTGCTGGACAAATTTGGTGTCGAGGAGTCTGTATAGGTAGCTTGACAATGTCATCTAAACATTGAACAGCACCTCCAAGAGTTAACCCAATCGATTCAGAAGAAGTCGGTTCCATTTTTGCCACTGCGCTGAAGAGGTCCGAGTCGGGTGTTGCACGTGTCGAGTACTGGTGAAGGGAAGCAAGAAGGAAGTTAGTAAACTAATGCTTGAATGAGAAAGAAATTTGCCAGGTAAAGGGGTATTCCGAACATGATATGCGAGTAACAAAGCGGCGCACATGCAAGAAGCCTGCTAATGGCCATAGAACGGGTGCACTGGTAGACAGTTGGGTTAATTGAGACTTTGGGTGGCGGATATATATATGCGGCCGTAACGGTGTCGATGCAGCTACACGCGTGCTAGTTTGAGGTCTTGGGCAGTCACATTGAAATTCGATATTCCAAAAATGACTTGATGCTTCTCGCCAATAGTACAAACCTCAGCAATATCAGGCAAGGTCGTACCTGCGTCCAAAGCCATATGAAGGGAACTTGAGGTCGTCGCGAAATTTGCCTTCGCTATTAAGCCATTTCTCAGGATCGAACTTGTCAGGGTTGGGGTAAACACTCGGGTCGCGTGAGATTGCCCTGTTAAAGGGTGATCAGCACATTCATTTAACTAGTATGCATATCATGCTGTACCAATGGTTGCCAAAGACGATAGCACCCTCTGTAATACACATACCTTTCTGCTCGAGCAGCCGTGAGCATCAAAAAATCGTGCCAGAGCACTGGGAACGTACATAGACGACATCGGCCGATGCACAGTGAGCAAATCCAAGAGTTGTCACGGGCCTCCAGCGAAGACACTCCAACATGAATGCCTCTATCTGTGGGAGCGAATTGTAGTCGTCGAACATGGGAGCTGTAACGACCGGGTTGAGATTCGTTCACTAAGATGAGCTTTGGCATACCTCTTTCACGATCAACGACGATATCCAGCTGTTCTTGCACTTTCTCCTGCGCCTTGGGATAACATGCGGAAGCCATGACGACATACATAATCGCCACAGCAGTCGTGTCTGAACCGACACCAAAGAGCGATGCAGCGAGATAGGCCATTTCTTCGTCCGAAAGCTTGTGTGAGGACTGGTTCTCAAGACGGTACCGAGCAAACGAGGAACCGGATTTGCCGGTCGCCTACTACACGCAACTGGGAGTCAGGTGGCGTTTAAGAACGACGTTAAAGGAACTAACCAATTCTCTTGAAACACGATTGAGTTGGTCGTGGAAGACCTGACTCTCTTATCTTATCTTCTCCTTTCCTCCAACTCGGTTGTGCATCCCGGGACGTATTTTAGGATTGGGTAGCGCTCTATCAAGAACGCACCAGGTCGCATGAGCATCTGGAAGCGCTTGAGCATTTTGTGGATGACGATGATTTCGGGAGCATTCGTGGCGGTGGGCGCGGACTTCCCATACATGACACACAAGATGACTGAGGCGGCGCAGCTTGCGTTGGATGCGTTAAGGGTTATAGAATAAGTGAGAAAGAACCACACACCGATTCGCAGCTGCCTAGTGTCCTTTAGGGTTACCAAGGATGTCAACGATAACATCACGGGTGGCGTCCATCTGGATTGGCGCATAGGATTCTGCAGCTTTCGCTTGAAGATGAGTGTGTGCTGCCCTGGATGAAACAACTTCAGCAAAAACAGTTCGGCAAAGAAGATATCAACACAACTTGCGAAGTCTCCGGAACTGCTCTCCTGCGAGTGCAAGAACCATGTGTAGCCCACGAGACAAGATCTCTCCTACTGCAACAGCACGAGGGCGGTCCGCTAACAGACCATTTCTTTCTCCATTATGTCACGAGATTCCTGTGCAAGTGAGTATGAAAGTGCACGGTGACCATTATTAGAACTGCCTTACCTGATGTCTGTTAATGATGACCATGACCTTTCCAGGCCCAACCCGAAACGAGATGATGGGCCCATAGGTATTGATCCATTCAGCAAACTGCTGAGATTGGCTGTAATGCGTTTACTGTTAGCGTCCACGTAGACCCAGAGGGTGTTCTATGGATATTCTCACTTGACTTTTGGTAAAGGGTTACAGAACAGCCAATATCCAGGAGGTCCTGGAGGAAGAGGCAGACGTGGCCTTGATCGTATTTTAGCGCGGAGGACATTGCCTGCCAGAACGAGAGCGTCCAAAGCTCCTAGAGCCTTGTGCCCAAATGACCCGTAGAGAATCCTCTAATAGTCTACAAGCGCAGACACGATAATTTCAAGGGAAGCAGCAGAAGAATGAAGGATGGTGAACATGCGGCGCAGCAGCTTCCATTGTATCTTAGACGAGCTGACAAAAGACGGTTTAAACTGGCCAAATGTTGATGGGAGAACAAACCTATTGAAATAGCTAGTGGCTCGGAGTATCCGTGGTAGTTATACGCCAGGCTGGTCACGAGCCTAGTCTTGACTGGTTTGAAACAGGTTAACGTTCACCTTGGCAACGAGTTCAAAACCTGGGTGCAGAGGTGGATATGAGGGTGAGGGAGGAGCAGCATCAACAGCTAAGGAAGGTGGGTCTGTTCCACGCCCACAGGCTGCATAAACCTGCGCTCGAGTACATGCGTCATCGACTTGCACGCGGATGTGCGCTGTGACAGGGGGTGTGTTGGCGTCTTCCACTACTGTCTTGGGTGTTTGATGGAGGATAGTGGCGATGGTATGATGATTGTGAAAAGGAGTCGACAAGATGGGGGCAGCGCTGGAGGCATGGGAGGGGCGCTGGAGGCTTGTCGAGGGAATACAAAGCATGTGATCATAGAACGGGTCCATTGGCAGACAGGCAGTCACGTAGAAGTTCGATGTTCCTTGCTTCTCGCCAATAGTACAACTCCTTCAAGCTGACGAAGTCTGATTGTGTGCCCTAGCAGTGGGCCATATGCATCACTGGCACCGCTGGCCATGGCATTGTTGTCTGCAAAATCATAATCAGAGGGAGCACGCGCTTCGGCCCATTCAATGTCGATCGTCAAACATCAACTTCACGTTGACTTCACGTGTGTGGACGTTGCAGTGGCAAAAACAAGCAATCATACGCTTGCTATGTGTATCAAGGTACCCGCCAACGAGAAAGCGAAGAAGACCGCCGAAATGAAAACGAGCACGTCGCACTACCCATGTACGTTCTCCACAGAAAGTGTGAACTGCTGAATCATGATCAAACCATGCTCCCCATCATTGCACTAGCCATTCCCAAGCCTCCGACTCTGTGTCTTGCATATTTGCAGGCCCAATGCAGGCCCAGAGCTTGTTAGCTTCCGCAGTGGACACGTGGAACGTGTCGTAATTAATAACTAGCGCTCAACTCATCATTTTCTGTAACAGGTTTCTACTACTTCGTTGGTCGGATTTCTACTAATGTGCGTGCGCATTGCGATTCAAACTTATCCATCCGGATTTTGTGCTGATGATAACCTGACCTAGTACTTGTCGTCTTTGCCCACTTGCGCTCTTCGGTTTCATCCTCCCCGCCTTCCAGACAGCCCTCGTGTAACTTGATTGTAGTATCATAGCATGGCAGACGATGTGGAACGGTGTCGAGAGGCCTTGAAGAGATGTCCCCCCGGTCATTCTAATCGATCGCCGTCTCTCAACAATCTCGCTGTCAGCCTTAGAGACAGATTCACGCAGCGGAGCGTCCCTTCTGACCTTGATGAGTGCATCGAGCTCCATCGGGCTGCACTATTCCTTCGTCCCCCCGGTCATTCAGATCGATCACAGTCTCTCAACAATCTCGCTGTCAGCCTTGGAGACAGATTCGAGCAGCGGGGCGTCCCGTCTGACCTTGATGAGCGCATCGAGCTCCATCGGGCTGCACTACTCCTTCGTCCCCCCGGTCATTCCGATCGATCAGAGTCTCTCAACAATCTCGCTGTCAGCCTTGGAGACAGATTCGAGCAGCGGGGCGTCCCTTCTGACCTCGATGAGTCCATCGAGCTCCATCGGGCTGCACTACTCCTTCGTCCCCCCAGTCATTCTGATCGATCAGAGTCTCTCAACAATCTCGCTGTCAGCCTTGGAGAGAGATTCGAGCAGTGGGGCGTCCCTTCTGACCTTGATGAGTGCATCGAGCTCCTTCGGGCTGCACTACTCCTTCGTCCCCCCGGTCATTCTAATCGATCAGAGTCTCTCAATGATCTTGCTGTCAGCCTTGGAGACAGATTCACGCAGCGGGGCGTCCCGTCTGACCTTGATGAGTGCATCGAGCTCCATCGGGCTGCACTACTCCTTCGTCCCCCCGGTCATTCTGATCGATCAGAGTCTCTCAACAATCTCGCTGCCAGCCTTGGAGACAGATTCCAGCAGCGGGGCGTCCCATCTGACCTTGATGAGCGCATCGAGCTCCATCGGGCTGCACTACTCCTTCGTCCCCCCGGTCATTCTGATCGATCAGAGTCTCTCAACAATCTCGCTGTCAGCCTTGGAGACAGATTCGAGCAGCGGGGCGTCCCTTCTGACCTCGATGAGTCCATCGAGCTCCATCGGGCTGCACTACTCCTTCGTCCCCCCAGTCATTCTGATCGATCAGAGTCTCTCAACAATCTCGCTGCCAGCCTTGGAGACAGATTCAAGCAGCGGGGCGTCCCTTCTGACCTTGATGAGCGCATCGAGCTCCATCGGGCTGCACTACTCCTTCGTCCCCCCGGTCATTCTGATCGATCGCAGTCTCTCAACAATCTCGCTGTCAGCCTTCGAGACAGATTCGAGCAGCGGGGCGTCCCTTCTGACCTCGATGAGTCCATCGAGCTCCATCGGGCTGCACTACTCCTTCGTCCCCCCGGCCATTCTCTTCGGTCGTCGTCTCTCGACAATCTCGCTGTCAGCCTTGGAGACAGATTCAAGCAACGGAGCGTCCCTTCTGACCTTGATGAGTCCATCGAGCTCCATCGGGCTGCACTACTCCTTCGTCCCCCCGGTCATTCTCTTCGATCGTCGTCTCTCAACAATCTCGCTGCCAGCCTTGGAGACAGATTCCAGCAGCGGGGCGTCCCGTCTGACCTTGATGAGCGCATCGAGCTCCATCGGGCTGCACTACTCCTTCGTCCCCCCGGTCATTCTGATCGATCAGAGTCTCTCAATGATCTTGCTACCAGCCATGGAGACAGATTCAGGCAGCGGGGCGTCCCGTCTGACCTTGATGAGTGCATCGAGCTCCATCGGGCTGCACTACTCCTTCGTCCCCCCGGTCATTCTGATCGATTGTCGTCTCTCAAAAATCTCGCTGTCAGCCTTCGAGACAGATTTACGCAGCGGGGCGTCTCGTCTGACATTGATGAAACATTTAGCCTGTTCATGCAACTCCCCCACATATCTCATGCAGTCTCTCGTACACATCTTACTGCTGCTAAGTCATGGGCCACTGCTGCTGAGGAGACAAAACATGGTTCTGCATTGCTTGCATATCAAACTGCATTGAAATTCCTAGATCAGCATGTCACTCTTGTGTCGCCTTCGTCGCGTCATTTTGATGTCGTGAGGTTGGCCACGGCTTCTCTTGCTGTGGATGCTTTCTCGTGCAGCATTCGTCATGGCGAGCTGACCACTGCTGTGGAACTGGTGGAGCAAGGCCGTGCGGTATTCTGGACCCAGTTGGCACGCTTAAGCTCGCCGTTCAATGAACTTTCCCTGCTCGGTGACACCGGCGCAGCCTTGGAGGCAGAGTTCAAGCAGCTGAGCTTTCGCCTTCGTAGCGCGTTCGATCGGTCTACTGAAGACCAGTCCCCACAAATGCGACAACTGACCATGCAATGGAACGATGTCGTCTCCCGCATCCGCATGCTCCCTGACTTGTCTCGGTTTCTTCTCCCTCCCCTGTTCTCCGACCTACAGAAGGCGGCTGCAGAAGGTCCTGTCATCATCGTCAATGCTAGTCAGTACAGCTGCGACGCCTTGATCGTCCTGAGTGACCAAGATCCTGTCCACGTTCCAATTGATATCACGCAGACCGAAGTTTCTGATTTGTCCTCCGAGTTTCAGTCCCTTTCAAAAGAATTCGGTTATTTTGATAATCAACACAAGCTCGTCGGCATCCTTCGAAAACTTTGGCATGACATCGTTGACCCTGTAGTGCAAGTCCTTCGGGTGTCAAATGTTCACCCTGGCTCGCGTATCTGGTGGTGTCCTACTGCTGATTTCACGCTGCTTCCTCTACACGCAGCAGGACTCTACGAGAAGGAGAAAGACAGTTTGCCTCACATGTACATCTCCTCGTACACCCCCACTTTGGCGACACTTGTTCGTGCAAGACAGCAGGTTTCTCGAGATGCGCCCCCGCAACATTTTGTTGCCATTGGTCAAGGAAACCCGGACGGAGGGAGGCCACTCGAATGCGTTGCTCCCGAGCTAGCTGCTGTCGCCCAGCGTCTCGTTCCCGTCGTGTCGTCCTTCGCATCGCTCGAGGACAACGACGCAACAGTCGAGGGTGCACTTGATGCGCTGAACCATAATCAGTGGCTTCACCTGGCCTGCCACGGAATGCCGAATCGACAACAACCATTTGAATCTTCCTTCGCAATGCGTGATGGGCCATTGATGATCAAGGACATCATCCGATCCAACTGGCAGAAACCACAGTTTGCATTCTTATCGGCTTGCCACACCACCGTGGGCGATGAAAAGAGTCCCGACGAGTCCATCCATCTCGCTGCGGCTATGCAATTCTCAGGATTTTGCAGTGTGATCGGTTCTATGTGGTCTGTCGACGACAAGGTTGCGCAGCAGGTTGTGTCTGCTTTTTACGACATGCTGGTTGATGATTCAGGGAGATTGGACTGTACGCGCGCTGCGGTGGCGTTGCACATGGCCATGAAGACATTGAGGCACGATAATATTCCACTGGAACAGCAGATCGTATTTGTTCACATAGGTGTCTAGTTTGAGGCTTGATTTGCTACTTTATTGCATTTTCTGTGATCCTGATCCCTTTCATTCCCCCGCTGTCCCACTTAGCACCTATACCTCAGTTATAAATTTAAACCATGTCTGCACGAAAACTTTGTCGTTACATTCCCATCAATTGTTGTATGCTGATCTGATCATGTGCTGTTTTTCTTCTTATACGTGGCTTTCTGCAAATGTTGTCTCATGAGCAATGATTCAAATAACCTGGTATGCTTCGTCGTTGCCTTGTCTGGTGTAGTCACCCCCACGAACGGGCTTGTGCGCGACTCTTCTTTGGTGCGTCTCTCTGCGGTTACTAGTCTGAGTCTTTGTGCCATACAGGAAGCAAACGTCATCTTTCATCCTACGAATCTTTTCTACGTGAGTAGAAGGGAACGAGCGAAGACCTCGCAGCCCATGAACAAGGTCATAATTACAGCAAGGGCGTCGCATAAAGATAGAGAACAAATATGTAGAAAATATTGGATTACGACAGAATAATCTTGAAAGGATCCGATCCACCCCCTTCCAAACCAGCTATCGTCGCCCGGCGCACAGCATCAAGGTATTCCCCAAGCCTCCGGCCATCAAGATGCAAGAAATCATCATACAGCTTGTACCTCGAATCCGCCACGATGTTGGCAAGCTCCAATGCGCGCTTCAAATTCCTGTCAAAGATGTATTAGAACTGCAGGCACTGCATACGAATACATGCTTACTCTGGGACATACTCTCGAGATGCGTAGAGCATAACGTGCAGTCGCAGTATAAGCTCGGGGACGTATATCTGCCGAACCCGAGTTAGCTCGTAGGAGTGCCGATCTCCTGTTTCGTCCGGCATCATCCAATCCGAGGTGAGCAGTTTCACGACGGCATCGTAAGCATGGTCGATAAGTCCCGTGTAGTCGCTTAACCAAGCGGCCCTGGTGTCCCGGTTCATTATCGACACCTTTAGACTCTGGCACTCGACGACCCGGTCAAGACTGTCCCAGATCGCGAAGAACTGCCTGTAGTGAAGGTATTCTGTAGCTCGTTCCTCAGGTTGGTCGATGGAGGCGAGTTCACGTGGAAGCATCTCCACGAGGTTCTTGGCAAGTGAAACCCTCCCGGCACCTGAAGCCATGAATTAAGCCATCATAGTAAAACCTCGACAAAAAGCTTACCTAGGAAGTACCGCAAAATGACGGTGGCTTGTTCCAGCGCAGTATCATGCGTTCCATCCTCGAACGTCGTCCACTCTATGGAACGAAGAAGCAGGAGTTCGACATCGGAAGGAGTGGCCTGCAACGCAATGACAGAAGGGAGCGGTCCCTTCATTTGGGGTAGAAGCTGCAAGTAGTTTTCAGCACATGAGTTTCATGGGGTGCGAGTCGCACCAACCTCGAATGCTCTATCGATCGTTCGCTCGGCAGTGACGACTGCCACCTTGTGAACGTCCAGACCATGTTCTCGTGCACGAGTCAATGCTAATCGGCATTCGTTGACGTCCGCAGTCAGTTCGAGCGAAGTCAAGAACATCGCATATCGCTCGACTGCGTTGTCTCTTAGCGCGCCGGCATACATGGCGATAAACTCTCGTTGGCCTGCAGCCTGACAGGAAGATTAGTGCGGAACAAAATGACTAAGGACAGACTCTCACTTCCAACACTTGTAGGTAAGCCTCGAGAATAACTTAGGTCGCGAGCGGCGGAACTGGAATGTCGATCATCCGCAAATAAAGGTAGAGGTGGGCGAAGAAACGCTTCATCGTAGGGTACCTGCTGATTTGTTAGAGAATGTCAAATGCACATCGTTCTGCTTACTCTGATGATTCAGGATCGCAATTTCCGCCTAGTTTAATCATCTCTGCGGTCTGTTTCTCCTCGCATAGGATGCTGATCTGCGCCCACAGATGGTCCTCCCATGTTCGACATGCAGACTTGAGGACGCTGAATGTTTGTGGGCAGGGCGCGAGAGCTGCATAGAGAATGTGCTCTGGATCGGGGAGGTTCGGCTTGAAGGACACGTTAACAAGATGGTGCAAAGAGGATTGAATAGCGCACATTCAGAGCTGCTCTGGCGCAAGTTGATTTTCATAATTTTCGACGTCGGTTTCCCTGGCATCCTTCGGCATCCTCGCCGTCGTCGGCATCCCGTTGCTCGTTGTCTGTCAGCAGATCAGAGATGCGCCGGATGATTTCTCGAGTTAGGATTGGAGACAGCGGTAATGTGTGTAGCGGTCTACTAACATCCCACACTAAAGACAGACACAAACATAACAAATTCCATCTTTGCGGAATTGTTTGCCTTGCGGCCCTGAAGAAAGAGACTGGCCAAGAACATCAGCGAATGGCGGATGGACAATATAAGCTGGGGGGAGTTGCAAGGGCAGTGCGGTATGCTAGAAACCGTGAGTGCGAGTGTATGTGGTAAATGAATGAACTCGTTGAACTCACCTCAGAGCGGTCCAGGTGCTCTTTTAAATCTGGAGATGAGTTGTACCTTCAGCCTCGAGGTATGGCAGTACGAGTCTACGGCAGTAAGTCCCTAGAGTTGGGCATGTCCAATGCAGGAGGATCTTGCAGGAGTGCTCGAACGATCATGTCGGACGGTGCTGCGGTAGAAACAATATTTGGCAGTGGAGGTAGTATGGGGGTACGTAGTGGTGTTGGTGGCGGTGGCAGAAAATGCGCAGATATCTGAACGCGCTTCGGCCCATTCAATGATGGTCTCAGCCATTCAATTAATGTCGATCGTCGAACTTCAACGTTTCAACTTCATGTGCGTGGCCATGGAGGTTGCAGTGGCAAAAACAAGCAAACATACGCATGCCAAGTGTGTCAAGGTACCCGCCAACGAGAAAGCGAAGAACACCGCCGAAATGAAAACGAGCACGTTGCACTACCCATGTACGTTTTCCGCAGAAAATGTGAACTGCTGAATCATGATCAAACCATGCTCCCATCATTGCACTAGCCATTCCCAAGCCTCCGACTCTTTGACAATTGTCTTGCAGATTTGCAGGCCCAGAGCTTAGCTTCCGCACACGTGGGACGTGTCGTAATTGACTAGCGCTCAACATATCATTTTCTCTAACAGGTTTCTACTACTTCAACATTGTTCAGATTTCTACTAATGTGCGTGCGCATTGTGGTTCAAACTTATCTATCTGGATTTTCTGCTGATGATAACCTGACAGTACTTGTCGTCTTCGCACACTTGCGCTCTTCGGCTTCATCCTCCCCGCCTTCCTGACAGCCCTCGTGTAACTTGATTGTGGTATCATAGCATGGCAGACGATGTGGAACGGTGTCGAGAGGCCTTAAAGAGATGTCCCCCCGGTCATTCTGATCGATCAGAGTCTCTCAACAATCTCGCTGCCAGCCTTAGAGACAGATTTAGGCAGCGGGGCGTCCCGTCTGACCTTGATGAGTGCATCGAGCTCCTTCGGGCTGCACTACTCCTTCGTCCCCCCGGTCATTCTGATCGATCAGAGTCTCTCAACAATCTCGCTGTCAGCCTTGGAGACAAATTCGAGCAGCGGGGCATCCCGTCTGACCTTGATGAGTGCATTGAGCTCCATCGGGCTGCACTACTCCTTCGTCCCCCTGGTCATTCTGATCGATCATCGTCTCTCAACAATCTCGCTGCCAGCCTTCGAGACAGATTCCAGCAGCGGAGCATCCCTTCTGACCTTGATGAGTGCATTGAGCTCCATCGGGCTGCACTACTCCTTCGTCCCCCTGGTCATTCTGATCGATCGTTGTCCCTGGACAAGCTCGCTGTCAGCCTTGGAGACAGATTCGAGCAGCAGGGCATCCCGTCTGACCTTGATGAGTGCATTGAGCTCTATCGGGCTGTGCTACTCCTTTGTCCCCCTGGTCATTCTGATCGATCATGGTCTCTCAACAATCTCGCTGTCAGCCTTGGAGACAGATTCGAGCAGCGGGGCATCCCGTCTGACATTGATGAGTGCATCGAGCTCCATCGGGCTGCACTACTCCTTCGTCCCCCCGGTCATTCTGATCGATTGTCGTCTATCAACAATCTCGCTGCCAGCCTTGGAGACAGATTCGAGCAGCGGGGCGTCCTGTCTGACCTTGATGAGTCCATCGAGCTCCATCGGGCTGCACTACTCCTTCGTCCCCCTGGTCATTCTGATAGATCGTCGTCTCTCAACAATCTTGCTCTCAGCCTTAGATACAGATTCATGCAGCGGGGCGTCCCGTCTGACCTTGATGAGTGCATTGAGCTCCTTTGGGCTGCACTACTCCTTCATCCCCCTGGTCATTCTGATCGATCGTTGTCCTTGGACAATCTCGCTGTCAGTCTTGGAGACAAATTCAAGCAGCGGGGTGTCCCGTCTGACCTTGATGAGTCCATCGAGCTCCATCGAGCTGCACTACTCCTTCGTCCCCCTGGTCATTCTCTTCGATCGTTGTCCCTGGACAATCTCGCTGTCAGCCTTGGATACATATTCAAGCAGCGGGGCGTCTCATCTGACCTTGATGAGTGCATTCAGCTCCATCGGGCTGCACTACTCCTTCGTCCCCCCGGTCATTCTGATCGATCGTGGTCTCTCAGCAATCTCGCTGCAAGCCTTGGATACATATTCAAGCAGCGGGGCGTCCCATCTGACCTTGATGAGTGCATTGAGCTCCATCGGGCTGCACTACTCCTTCGTCCCCCTGGTCATTCTGATCGATCATCATCTCTCAACAATCTCGCTGCCAGCCTTCGAGACAGATTCCAGCAGCGGAGCATCCCTTCTGACCTTGATGAGTGCATTGAGCTCCATCGGGCTGCACTACTCCTTCGTCCCCCTGGTCATTCTGATCGATCGTTGTCCCTGGACAATCTCGCTGTCAGCCTTCAAGAGAGATTCCGGCAGCGGGGCGTCCCATCTGACCTTGATGAGTCCATCGAGCTCCATCGGGCTGCACTACCCCTTCGTCCCCCTGGTCATTCTGATCAATCACAGTCTCTCAACAATCTCGCTGCCAGCCTTGGGCACAAATTCGAGCAGCAGGGCGTCCTGTCTGACCTTGATGAGTCCATCGAGCTCCATCGGACTGCACTACTCCTTCGTCCCCCTGGTCATTCTGATCGATCGTCGTCTCTTAACGAACTCGCTGCCAGCATTCGAGCCAGATTCAAGCAGCGGGGCGTCCCGTCTGACCTTGATGAGTGCATCGAGCACCTTCGGGCTGCACTACTCCTTCGTCCCCTCGGTCATTCTGATCGACCGTTGTCTCTCGACAATCTCGCTGCCAGCCTTGGAGACAGATTCAAGCAGCGGGGCGTCCCATCTGACCTTGATGAGTGCATTGAGCTCCATCGGGCTGCACTACTCCTTCGTCCCCCCGGTCATTATGATCAATCACAGTCTCTCAACAATCTCGCTGTCCGCCTTGGAGACAGATTCGAGCAGCGGGGCGTCTCGTCTGACATTGATGAAGCATTTAGCCTGTTCATGCAACTCCCCCACATATCTCATGCAGTCTCTCGTACGGATCTTACTACTGCTAAGTCATGGGCCACGGCTGCTGAGAAGATAAACCATGGTTCTGCATTGCTCGCATATCAAACTGCATTGAAATTCCTAGATCAGCATGTCACTCTTTTGTCGCCTTCGTCGCGTCATTTCGATCTCGTGAGGATGGCTACGGCTTCGCTTGCTGTGGACGCTTTCTCATGCAGCATTCGTCATGACGAGCTGACCACTGCTGTGGAACTGGTGGAGCAAGGCCGTGCGGTATTCTGGACCCAGTTGGCACGCTTAAGCTCGCCGTTCAATGAACTTTCCCTGCTCGGTGACACCGGCGCAGCCTTGGAGGCAGAGTTCAAGCAGCTGAGCTTTCGCCTTCGTAGCGCGTTCGATCGGTCTACTGAAGACCAGTCCCCACAAATGCGACAACTGACCATGCAATGGAACGATGTCGTCTCCCGCATCCGCATGCTCCCCGACTTGTCTCGGTTTCTTCTCCCTCCCCTGTTCTCCGACCTACAGAAGGCGGCTGCAGAAGGTCCTGTCATCATCGTCAATGCTAGTCAGTACAGCTGCGACGCCTTGATCGTCCTGAGTGACCAAGATCCTGTCCACGTTCCAATTGATATCACGCAGACCGAAGTTTCTGATTTGTCCTCCGAGTTTCAGTCCCTTTCAAAAGAATTCGGTTCTTTTGATAATCAACACAAGCTCGTCAGCATCCTTCGGAAACTTTGGCATGTCATCGTTGATCCCGTAGTGCAAGCCCTAAGGGTGTCAAATGTTCACCCTGGCTCGCGTATCTGGTGGTGTCCTACTGCTGATTTCACGCTGCTTCCTCTACACGCAGCAGGACCCTATGAGAAGAAGAGAGACAGTTTGCCTCACATGTACATCTCCTCGTACACCCCCACTTTGGCGACACTTGTTCGTGCGAGACAGCAGGTTTCTCGAGATGCGCCCCCACAACATTTTGTTGCCATTGGTCAAGGAAACCCGGACGGAGGGAGGCCACTTGATTGTGTTGCTCCCGAGCTAGCTGCTGTCGCCCAGCGTCTAGTTCCCGTCGTGTCGTCCTTCGCGTCGCTCGAGGACAACGACGCAACAGTCGAGGGTGCACTTGATGCGCTGAACCATAATCAGTGGCTTCACCTGGCCTGCCACGGAATGCCGAATCGACAACAACCATTTGAATCTTCCTTCGCAATGCGTGATGGGCCATTGATGATCAAGGACATCATCCGATCCAACTGGCAGAAACCACAGTTTGCATTCTTATCGGCTTGCCACACCACCGTGGGCGATGAAAAGAGTCCCGACGAGTCCATCCATCTCGCTGCGGCTATGCAATTCTCAGGATTTTGCAGTGTGATCGGTTCTATGTGGTCTGTCGACGACAAGGTTGCACAGCAGGTTGTGTCTGCTTTTTACGGCAACCTGGTCGATGATTCAGGGAGATTGGACTGCACGCGCGCTGCGGTGGCGTTGCACAAGGCCATGAAGAAATTGAGGCACAATAATATTCCACTGGAGCAGCAGATTGTATTTGTTCACATAGGTGTCTAGTGTGAGGCTCGATTCGCTACTTTATTGCATTTTCTGTGATCCTGATCCCTTTCATTCCCCCGCTGTCCCACCTAGCACCTATACCTCAGTTATTTAAACCATGTCTGTACGAAAGTTTTGTCGTTACATTCCCATCAATTGTTGTATGCTGATCTGATCATGTGCTGTGATATAAGCACGGTACTTGCGTTTTTCTTATACGTGGCTTTCTGCAAATGTTGTCTCATGAGCAATGATTCAAATAAGCTGGTATGCTTCGTCGTTGCCTTGTCTGGTATAGTCACCCCCACGGATGGGCTTGTGCGCGACTCTTCTTTGATGTTACTACTGATCCGAGTCTTTGTGTCATACATGATGCAAACATCATGAACAAGGTCATAATTACAGCAAGGACATCGCATAAAGATACAAATATGTAGAAGATGTGTGATTACGATAGAATAACCTTGAAAGGATCCGATCCACCCCCTTCCAAGCTAGCTATCGTCGCCCACCGCACAGCGTCAAGGTACTCCCTAAGCCTTCGGTCATCAAGATGCAAGAAATCATCATACAGCTTGTACCTCGAATCCGCCACGATGTTGGCAAGCTCCGATGCGCGCTTCATATTCCTGTCCAAGACGCGTTAGAACTGCAGGCACTGCATACGAAGACATGCTTACTCTGGGACATGCTCTCGAGAGGCGTAGAGCATGACGTGCACTCGCAGTATAAGCTCGGGAACGCATATCTGCTAAACCCGAGTTAGCTTGCGGGAGCGCCGATCTCCTGTCTCATCCGGCATCATCCAATCCGAGGTGATGAGAAGTTTCACTACGGCATCGTAAGCATGGTCAATAAGTCCCTGGCAGTCGCTTAACCAAGCGGCCCTGGTGTCCCGGTTCATTATCGACACCTAGACTCTGACACTCAACGACACGGTCAAGACTGGGCACATGTATGTGGGCCGTACCCGTCTTCCACGTGAACGCTACCTAGTGTTTCCAACGTAGATGTCGCTTCCCTCTCCCACTCCTCTTCCTCAGCTGCATCTTCCTCTTGGGACGGTGGCGAAGGCATATTTTCTAATACTGCCAATATACTTGCAGCTCTCCACAGTTGATGTGCTTTTCTGTATAATTCAACTGCCTCATCCAATCTGCCAGCACGAACGAATGCATAGGGCACTTGTGCTAGGCTTTTCTCAGATCCCTGCGAATGATTGCGTGTTAGTCAGTGTTCGACAGGCTATTATTTGGCTCACGGCGTCATCAGCTGCAAATGAACGACCATCATCTCTGTTCAGGATCTAGCTCTTTCACCAGATCCCTCTGATTCATGTTGCCGTTGTGGGGCGGTTTCATGAAGCCATACTCGTACTACGAGTTCTGTGAGGATCACTGACGAATGGAATGCATAATGATGATCACTGACGAATACATAATGATTGCATGCGCTAGTGTTGATGTGGGTGTACGGAGTAATGTGCGGGGATGGACGTGTGGTTCCGGTTCGGTTTTGCGGGCACTGTGTTCGACTTGAGTTAAGAACCAGTAGCAAGATGCATTCACCCACGGTATTACAGCCTGTAGAAGGCCCCACGTATTGGCCTCCATGCGTAAGACATCGAATCCCTCTTGAGAGACGTCAGAAGACGCGCTGTTCTCTACCTCTGTTATTCTGGTAACTGGTGAGGTGCGCTCTACCGACAAGACATTTGATACACACTGATCGTGACACAATTGTCGTAGCCTAGGTGCAGATCCCGTGTTGGGATCGAGGAGAGCGGTAAGATCGTCTTTCGCAGCCTGGCACACAGAGAACCCGCACAAGCCTGACGAATACTTATAAGTAACGATCCCGACATTAATTCTCCAGATTTTGAAAATGCAAATGGCGTTGAACTGGTCGAACGTCGAGAGTGCCTTTATCTACGCCAGCCCAGCAGCTACGCAGTCCAGGTTCTGCGCCTAATTGCTTGACATTGAAACTGGTAGGAGACTAGCTATTAGTGTCGAGTCACCTGCAACTAGTAGTAGTGCTGCTCAATTCTAAAATGTCGTTGTCAATGTCGACTTGAGCTTACGGTCACCCTCTCGTAAATTACTCACACAGACCCTAAACCTTTCCTAATTGTGAATGTTAGGCTTATGGAAAGTCGAGGACATCCAGGAAATGGCCAAGTCTGGGGCCAAAGTCTGGGGCGGAGTCTGGGGCCAAAGTCTGGGGCGTTCGGCAAAGTTGCGGCGCTGCGGCTGACCCGTGCGGGGTTTAATGCGGAGTTTAAACTAGGTTCTGTAGTCACTGTGACCTACCCTCTGTGACCTTTGTGACTTCTTGCAGCTGATGATCTGATTGCACTGCGCTCGGGCCATCAGCTATCTCCCTGCCCATCATGGATGTCAGCCAGCTGTTCACTGCAATCAAACAACACCCCATTCTCGCTTCCATCACCTACTTTGACCTTGCTAGTTTCATCTGACGTGCTAGCCTCCTCAAGGATGATATCCTTCAACCTGTTACGAACTAGGATAGTTCTAACACAAGATAACTCAATAAGAGTCTAACGTCGAGTGAGATTTGTTACGAAGTGCAATAAGCACAACGTTCAGCTAAGACAAGACTAAGAGAGTGTCTTAGACTTGAGATAGATTCAGACGACTTAGAATTGGAGGTTCTAAGCGAAGGAAGTTCCAGGTAAAACCTAGTAAGATTAAAGTAAAGAAATACAACGATAACTACGTGCTTAAATAGTCCATATGGGGCGCACGGACCAAGGGAACGCGTAAGCGATATAAGTACAACGGGTTTCAGGATAGCCAAGAAAGGTAACAAGACGCGTACGCTAAAGAAGACAATAGAACAATGGAAGTCTAGTGGCGGCTGTATGCGACCATGACGTAGTACAATGATAAGGGATAAGAGAAAATGTATAGGGGTGACACTGACTGTAACATTACCCCGTTTTTATTGTTGAAGTCATCGACGTCAACTAGTTATCTAAGTTCTCGTAGTAACATGGATCAGCTTCCGCGTGACCATGTAAAAGTTCGTCTTGCTCAAGAGTGCAGCGTTCCTGTTCATCGATCTCCTTCTCCCATTCCTTGAGAGCGTCGTAGAATTTAGGATCGTCGAATTTCGTAGGCATTACGACTTTTCCATTGAGTTCTTTGCAAAATACTGAAAGATGTCCAGGTGCAAGGTTGCGACAGATATGACAATGATAAGTAGGACAGTTCTTGTGGCGATGTCCTACAATATGGCAATTACGACAGGTGAAGTTGTCGCAAGTTTCGGTTCTAACAATATAATTGGTAGAAGAGCTGGAGGGTGCCGGTGGTGTAGGTGTGTGATCTGTAAGATTACGGATTGGTGGGGAAGTACTTCTCATTGGTTTCTTCACCGATCTTCGTCGTGGATATCGTTTGATAGGACGGGAGATTCGTTGGGTGGGGGAAGAGGGCGATGTCTCAGCTGCCTCTGTAGTAGGGATAGGTGATACCTGAACGTTAGGTACCACAGGCTCAACGCGAGGAGTAGTCGGATACTCAAGGGCAATTTCTTGCATATGTGGCGGAGGTACAGGAATTGGAA